>VXBZ01011364.1:0-62861 GCA_013399135.1 Heliornis fulica | reverse complement strand
TGCCGTTTTATTTCCAGAGCTTACTAAAGCTGTGATGAATGCATATCTGGAATATATTTCTTCTTGTGTGAACGGACTACATATCACTATCATTATCAGTAACTCCGCACGTTTATCACAGCGCGTTTCCAAGTGCATCCCAAGGAGGTGGGAAAACGCACAGGTTACTGCTCTAATTCTGCAATTAGTAATGAAAACATCAACATACTCATTGTTTTTAGTGTAAATTTGATATTTCTGAAGCTTTTTTCTTCCTTAGAAATGGCTTATGCAAAACACACAAGAAATATATTTGAATACCATCCCTGAGTCTTGGTAGCATTCCTGCATATCAGCTCAAAGCAAAGAGCATTTCTTCACTGGAATGTGTTGTGCTGACTGAATAATGTGTTAGTGCAGCAAAGAATACAGTATTTGTCATCCCCAGCACTTTGAGAAGATATTTGTTGAATAGAGTTCAGCCTAGTTTCGCAAAATATTTGTTGCTAGGCTCATATTCACCATTTGTATGTAAGGTGGATGCCTCTATTCTTTTAAAGTTTTTTCCCTCTACCACACTGTTTAGATGTCTCACTGTTTTCAGCATCCAGATTTCATATCAGTAAGAAGTAATTACCTCCCCAGAAAATCCCCTCTTCTTGATTGAGGCCATGTCACCGCAGCAGAAATGTTATTCAGCAGCCACTAGGCATCCTTGGTGGTGACATCTGTTTGGTTGTCTGGTGAGGAATTGAGGTATAATCAGTCATATAGGTGTTGAATAGTATTGGCTTCCTGACAGACCATCAGAATAGCCATAGCAGCAGTTTAAAATTCAGTCTATTCGTTTCTTCCACCCAGTGAAACGCTGGGATGTCCAGAGATTGGTTTTACTTTCAGTATTGTACATAGCAGGATGAGAAATTACTTCCAAGCCAGAAAAATAAACCAATGAAAAAAAATATAAAATTAAAAAAATCTGTTTTGCCTACCAGACTTTGCTTTACTGATTTGTGAATCACCAGATGACCAACTCACCTATGGCACAATGAACAAAGAGTTAAACCTCCCCTCCTCTCTAGAATTTCTAAATAGATTATATATCATTGCCTAAGATTTAGATTAAGGTAAGGCAGAGCTTGTACTTCCATTGTTAACAGTTAGTGAATAAAAGATGAAGATTAGCATGATTAAAGAGAAGTGAAACAGGGGTTCAACGGTATTAACTCAAGGGAGTAATTCTCCTGGACACTACCCGTGCTGTGTCCGTGACTAAGGACAGAAGAATTATGCTCTAAGGAAAGCAAAAGGCAGAGACTGTCTAACCAGCCCCCCTGGGGAATGGGAGTGATTACAGGGCAGGCTGTTGTCTCTTCTTTTATGGGCATAGGCAGCCACCTGGAAAGCACATGAGGGAACCAATGCAACTGGCAGCAAGTCTCATGTGACTGAGTTCAGACTAATGTGTGACGATTATGGTTTATCATCTGCAGAGCTGAGAGTGGAAATGGGGCCGTAGCCACTCAGGTTTTGCGTCTCCAAAGCCCACAGTAAAAACGGGGTTGCGACACTTCATTTTCACCAAGAGAAGAAAACACAGGCAAAAGAAACTGAAGTAGGGATTTGGGAGATGATGCTTTGTCAAGAAAGCAAGCAAGAGAAATTTGGGATCCTCATCTCATTTATCTGTAGGCACCGCACTACAGATGGCTATGCCCAAGCAAGTCAACCAGATTTCCTTTTCAAGTCAGTAGAAAGAAACAGTTGCTTTTGGAGTGCAATTTATCTTAACCTCAAGCAAAGAACTAAGATGTGTGAAATGAATTGTGCCCCAGAAGTGCCTGTTCCTCTTCTTTAACCATGCAGAGTTGCTCAGATGAGGCAGTACAAACTGTGGATGGAGGCATGGATCATCTCACAAGGTTCCAGTGGGACAGCCGCAACAAGTCTGACACCGCACTGCACCCAGAGCACAGCACTCTCACCGTTCAGCTCTCATATGTAGGAAATCTGACACTATCTTAGCATTTCTCCAGAAACTTTAATGTTCATCTTTGCTAGCACTTGCTCAGTACCTCCACTGCTGCATGCATATATAGAGGAACACAAAATGAAAGAAAAAAAAAAAAAGTGATTCCTTGCTGATTATTAGATAATAAAAAAATAAAATACAAAGACAACATTTCAGTACACATCTTCCTAAGTTAACACAACTTATTTACAAGAGGCCTGTGTAAATTGCTATAGAAGAGCCTGGGTTCCAACCAGATCTGGGAAATAAATCCTTTTTCAGTCTGTTGCCTCTGCTTCTTTCCAAAGGCTTCCCTGCATGCCTTGCCTAATGAGCTCTCCAGACTGCAGGCAGGACACCCAGCTGGGTTGGTGTCCAGACTCCATAGCTGCTGGACTTGGAAAAGTGCAATGATATCTTAAAGCAGGGAAACTCAACCTACAGCAAACAGTTAGTAAGATGTATTTATTGCAGAAGGATTGTTAGGATCCATTAGGGTCTCCGTAGTGATCAGCATATTGAGATGACTAAAGAAATGGCAGAGGATCTGTTATTTACTTCATGTTATGAATGCCATACACAGTACCATATGCTTCCAGAAATGGAAAAATAAGAAAGCTCTTGTTCTTTTGTTAACAGAAAAGCTAAACAAGAGGAGAGAGAGAGAGAGAGAGAGAGAGAGAGAGAGAGAGAGAGTGTGAGTCAAATACATTTTAACATAACATTTTCTGACACTGTTTCTGAAGGTATTGCTGGCTGTGCAATTCTATGTCAGATGAACCCAAGACATTACGGGGCCCTTGAAATAAAACTAGCTGATGATACCATTAAGGAAGATATATCTCCTTTTTTTTTTCTGTCCTTTTCCCTAGCTCTTGAATTTAGAGCTATCTGATGTATAATCACAGAACATTTTGAGTTATGCAGCTTAGGTATGTTTTCTGATGCTGATACAAAGCTTCTGTAAGTCATAAAAAACAGTGAAGCTGACCTGACAAGGAAGAAAACTCTTACATGGTACTTTAAGAAAGCTGTAATTCAATGTATTGTGGATGTTAATTTTCCTTCAATGTTTGTTTAAAAACTATTAGGGAAGCTGTGATTCTTTGAGACTTGTTGTATTCGATATTTGGCAGGAACTTAAGAACGAAAAGGTCCATTTACTCCTGTGTATCCATTTCTGTGAGAGGAAGTAGCAAAAGGCAGTTTCAGCCTGAAAGAGAGTTAAAGAAGCAGATATTTATCTTTTCTACCCTAAACAGGATAGGGTTATTTTAACAGGCAGTATTTCCAGAGATAATGAAAATGCACAGTAATGCCTTTTATTGTTCATAAACCAGAAAGAAAAGTATCACCCTCTTAATATTATGAACTTAAAAGGCACATTGGAAGTGAGGCTCTCCAGCCTTGCCTCCCTGCCTCCCAGCAATCAGCAGCCTGGGGACTGTCTTAGTTGGAGGTCACACCCATACTGCCACCTTTAAAATCCTGACAAATCTCTCACCACTTTATATTTTTGCCTTTCAGAATTTCCTGTGGCCATGAGCTTTACAATTTATGTGTTGTTTGAAAAAGTAATTCCTTTTGTTAGGTTTAAGTCTGCTGTCTAACAATATTTTTGTATGACGCATGGCACATGTTGTCAATATATGTTGTGCCTGCAATTTCTCTATGGCAAACCTGATTTTATAGACCTCTATTGTATTTCCTCTTAGTCATTGCTTGAAGAGTCATACCTTATTTAGTCTCTCCTCCCAAAAAAAGCCATTAAAATCTGATTTTTATTTCCCTTTTCTACACTTTTTTGAGCTCTACTCTATCATTTTTGTAATTGTGGAACCAAAAAAACTGCACAAGAGATTCAAGAAATGGGTGCATCATTGATTACTACAGCAGTACAGTGTTTTCTGTTCTGCTTCGCTCTCTATTCCTATTCTGGCAATTCAGATGATGCTGTTTTCTCTTTTGACCATCACTAGGCACTGAGCTGACATTTTCTGAGAGCATTCACAATGAGTCTAAAATCGCTTTCCTGAGGGTTATTAGGTAATTTAGAGGCTCTTGAAGTATACATTCAGTTAAAATTGGTTTTCTTACATGCACTGAACTTAGTGGCACTGAATTGAATCTCATATTTAACTACTTGGACGGCTGGTGTTGTGAATCCTTATGCAACTTCTTACAGTCCACAGGACTGACTTTGTTGTCTGTCTGTCCACCTTACCTTTCACTGCTTATTCTCTGCCTAATTTACCAGTGTAGTTAATTTTTGTATTAGTGTGGCTTATCTGAGGTCATATTTTTGGTATAAATTGCTTCAAGGTTTCCTTTAATGTACCTCTGTTTATAGTGCAACTTTGTCATCATTGTGCATGCTTGGTTTGGTTGGTCTTTCAAGACTGGGATGCAAACCAGTGGACCCATTTGCAACATTTTTTTTTGTTTGTTTCAGTATCTTTTTTTTTCCTGTCACTTCACGTTCTTTTATTTTAAATTTGGACTTGCTATTTTATGACACACTACCATGAGATATAAAATAATGATATAGGTATAAAACTCATTAATCTGTGAAATGTATCAAGCATTTGATAAAGAGGAAAGTGAGTTAAGTAACAGTAAATTGCTTGTCAGAAAGCAACTTAAACAGTGACACAAAAGGGTCCTCTATATACTGCTTCTTGCACCAAAGTTCTAGAAGTAATACAGTGATAACAGACAGCAGCCTACTCCTCAGACATAACCTCCACACACAGACAGAAAACTTCTTTGGAAGCTGCATAACTTTACAGCTTGCATTTGCCTCATTATTCATTCTTCACAAGAAGAAGATGCTTGAATTATGACTTTGGATTTCAAATGCATAAATATATGCCCAAATTCTATAAGAATTTCCAGTGAAAGGCTTCTTCCAGATGAACTAGGACTTATCTGAAACATGCTTTTCATAACAAATCAGTTTTCAGGAGCTTTTCAAAACTCAACTGTTCTTTGTTTGCTGTTCTTGCTGCCATTCCCTTCTTGTCAGCTCTGGAGAAATTTTGAAAAACTCTAACTCCTTGATTCTGATGTAGATTATAGAGTGGGAGGTTTTGGTACTGCAAAAACAAAGTCGTTGCTTGCCTACACTATAATGAAAGCTACTGCCTGAAACATGACTATCGTAAGTGATGATGGCTTTATCTGAAGCTTTTGGTTTTACACTTCATTTTAGTGACTACACTGATTATAAAATAAAGAGTTCAATCCTAATTATATGTATGCATTCATTAGGGAAAAGGCTTTATTCACCAGCACTGCTCCCTTCTTCACTGACATTTCTGAATCAAATAATAGCTATGAATTGTTGGGCCTGATCTTCTTCTTGCTGGGCAAATTAGGGAGAACTCAAGAGAAAACAGTGAAACTAATATACTCCTACTTTATCTCTCTGTCTGCCTATGCATATTCCCATTCCTATGTCTTTTGCTTCCTTTGTTAATTCTACTCCCCACTGCAGTTTGCCTGGTGGCAATATTTATACCCCTATAGCTAGCAAAAAAAAAAAAAAAAAAAGGATGCTCTCTCAAGCTTTTCAAGGGAAAAAGCATGTAGAACCCTGTCAAGGAGTGAGGGAAAAAAATATGTACTACAGCATCAAGGAGAGAAGGCAGTCTCACATGGAGGTAAAGTAGATCTATGTTTCATACTGCTCCAAATGGCCTTCCTGTACAAATGGCATCATCCAGTTGCGACAGAACTTTGGCATAGGATTGATTCTATCTCACCTTCCCTGTTCTGTAGTGACTCATTTTTTCACAGTTAATGATAAAGTTTTCAAAAAACAAAAAGTGTTTTCAAATGTTTCTGCACTGTGAAAATCATGTTTTGAACAGCAGACACCATTCCCCACCTCTTCCAATTTTAGTCCTGCATGCGGCCTTAGGGTCCTCTTCTCTTTAACTGTCTTTTTGCATGTCTCCACACTTGGTGCCTTTCTTGCAGCTCCAGTTCCAGGATTATGTGGCTATAGGAAGATATCGTCTCGTGTATAAGCAAAAAACAAGCAATATTTTTTATCAATTATACTTGGAAAGAAGAGATAGAAACATAATTCAGGTACATCTTGAAACGTTAATCTCTCAATTTTTTGAAAGTCAGCAGGTTTTGAATGTTATAATTATAAAGCAAGTTTCATGATTTGGAGAAAAGAGTAGAGATTTTGAAGGAGGTCCTTGGACCTGATTATACATTAATTTGCAATTTCACTGTCAGCCATCAAGAATTTTCCAGTGTTTTACTTACCTAAAGGGACCCTAACTCCAAACCTCCTGGTGTCTAAGGACAAGTAAAAGGAAAATCTGAGCTCTAACCCCTAATTTTATTACAAAAATCTAAATGTTAAGCTTCCCAGGGAACACAAAGATTCTCACGCTACTGTGTAAAACCTTTTTTTTAGGTTTGTTTTACCCTTCAAATATAGAGCACAAAAACATCTTTTTTAGAAGAGAAAAACCACAGAGGTCATTGGATGAAAATGTTTCAAATACTTAACACTGTCCCTTCTATGTCTGTAGAAGTTTGTCTATGGCACCACAGTCTTTTATAGGGTGGTCTTACATTTTTCCATAGTGGGATAGCTTCCCAAAGTGTCGTTCAAGTTTTCCATTCAAGAGATGTGTTGGACCAGTAGATTCCATAGCTGCTAAAGCTATTTATTGTTTTATTTCTGGATGTGGATTATGTTTCTTTTGTTGCCTGTAAGAAAGCAGTCATGGAAAGAGATAATATCATCACTTAATATTTATGAATGGGTAGTTTTCTTTTAATGGTGAAATCAATACTCTCCTCAGAACACTTTACTTCTAAAACAGAACAATGAGTGGGATTGCCAGATAGCTTTTCAGATTCCATAAATGAAAAATATCTGCTTAGTAGCTCTTTTTCTCTATCTAGCCCTTTGTACTATGTTCTTGAGCCAGTTGCACAGCTTTCCAGAGAGGTCATTGAGCACGTCTATAGTTTTATCATATTCTTCTCGTTGATAGTGCAATTGATTTTAAGACCTGTTCCATATTTCACTGAAACTTATACATATAGATGTGGCTGTGGATGCACACATCTGTGTGTGTGTGTGTGTGTGTGTGTGTGTGTGTGTGTGTGTGTGTATGTTTATTTATGGAACTGTCAATCTGAGAGAATTGCCTGTGACGTAGACAGATTTATTTATCTGGTTATTTGGCACATAGTTTCAAAATAATTGCCAGGTGAGATTGGGATTTTATTGCTAGTCCTCTATTTCACAGCTTTGCTGGAGTGGTTTAATTGTCAGCTATTAGAGGTGATAATTCATGCATCAAATCTGAAGAGCACTTTAAAAAAAAAAAAAAAGCCAAACTCAGCGCTCCATCAAGGCTAGACAGAAGAGTTCTGGTAACTATTTATACCCTTTCACCTTGTTTTTACCATAGCAAATAATTCATACTGTAGCGCTGCCTCTTTGGGATTGTTTTCTTTTTCTATTTTTTCCTTGCAGCTATGCTCATTGCCTGTGGCCTGGTCAAGGTGCTGGTGGCTGGTAGGCTGTGTAATACCACAAATGTTGCTGCGGAGGAGACACAGGCAAGCTGCTGAAGAGCCTGGTGCCTCTTGTCTATCACCCATCCACTGAGGCTTTCGGCAGAGGATGTTGCTGATGGTGCCTGGCAAAATACAGACCGTGTAAGACCAAGGGTTTACTTCTCAGTATTGGTGAGTACATACAAAATACTCATCCTTAAAAACTCATTCAAAGATAACATACTTGAGGAAGTTGTAGCTGAAGCTGTTGGATATAGGGAAAAAACATGAGCAACTAAGTGCAATGGGAAATTTTTCATGATGTCAATACACAAAATGTCAATATACAAAGGAGCAGAAGTGTAGATGGACTTTGAAAAATCTTTCAAAATGATGGCATCAAGGTCTACACCTCCTCTGCAGAACTATGGAAGCCTGATGTTTATGAATTTGTAATGCCATGATCTTATGGACATAGTCCATGTCTGTCAAGAGGATACATGTGCATAATTATCTTTTTTCTTCGTTGAAAAAAGCATAGCATCATTTTAGCCAGTTTGTAGATCACAACTACTGAATATAAATTTTTTTCTGTGACAAAATAATAAAGCTGGAGAAAAATTAGTATTTTTTCACTTTCACAAGGATTTTGAATCTTTCATATACATAGAAAGTAATCAAATTATCTCTATGGTTAATATATTAAAATTCTTGCTTAAATTTAAATTTCTTTGACAGGAAATATCTTCCATTCTGTAAAAATACATTAAAGTGGAATAGTCTAGATAAGAAGACATCCTCTGAGTTGTGCTGAAGTTTCAATTATTCACAAAATAAGACCTGAAATAAGAAGAGAGGAAGAACGCCAAGATCAAACAAAATCAAGAAGTGGAAAAGCAGAAAGAGTTTATTCTTACTGAATAAATTATTTTAATTAGGAACACTAGTGGAACTGGTGTAGTTCCATTAATTTATACTGCTGAATAGCACTCAAGAGAAAGAGACTGCTCCAACTGCCTAATGCTGCTTCAGAGACACCAATGATTCTATCATACTGGAGTGGCAATTGTGGGAACTATTGACACATCAGAGGGAGCACAACAATTGACGCTTTTGTGTACCATTATTGAAGACAATGAGAAAAATTATGCCCTTGACTTTAAACATAAATTGTGCACTACAGGTTTTGTTCATATAGCAGACCGTGGACTTAGCTAAAAACCCTGACCATATCAGATAATGTTGGTGTTAAGTGTGTTGTACAGGGGTGGGGTACAGGGAACTAAAGGAAAAGGAAGGAATTTGTGGGGTGCTTCTATGGATGAAAATACAGTTTTATTGACTCATTTTACCTCAGATGAACATGTTGGGAGGATTTTTAGCTTAGCTCCTTATTGCAGCAGATGGGGATCCCAGATGCTTGTTTCTTTCCGTTCTGACAATCTGGTTACATCAGTTTTCTAGCAGCTTGCGTGTTGAATGCTTTAATCACAAAGAAATAGGCTAGAAATGTCCTTTCTTTAGAAAATAAAACTGAAGCTAGAAATCAATTTCCAGCTTTTCTTCCAAGTGGGTCATTGGTAGTGATAACAACCACTAAGAGCATAGGCTGCCTTTGATAATAGAGAAGTGACCAAAGTATGCAGACACCTCATTTTCATTAAGCAATGTATAGTCCTCTTCTCCAAATGAGAGATGACCATCAGTCCAAGAGTTTTCCCATCAGACTGCAACAAGGCACCTTTAAGTTGCACGTTACAAATTTGCTCAATTTTCTACAATTTGAGGATTTTATTTAATTCCAAGCTGAGGTAATTGAACAATGTGGTCTGTACAGATCAGTCTCTAAACTTCTTAACTCAAAACCCATAATGACAATTTATTTAAAGGGAGCACTGCTTTTAAACTGCAGCATTGATGGCTGTGACTCACTAATCAATTGCCTGGAGAAACTTCACTTTCATTCTTAAATGAAGAAGGATTTTTCCTAATGAGGCAATGTCTAGATGATATGGAATCTGAGAGAAGTGCAAGATGAATTACTGAAGGAGCTTGAGGAATGAGGGAAGGGACGATGAAAGAATTTCAGGAAGCTAGATACTTCCCAGAGAGCATCTTCTCTGGTTGGAAAGGGAGATGTGAAACAACTGCAAGAATGCATTTCCATAAAGGTTTCCTGAGCAGAATTTCAAAATATTATAGTTGAGGTCTTGAACTCTTTTTAGGTTTCTCATTTAAAATATAGTGAATAATGTAAGGAGTGAAAGATAAAAGGTTTGTTTAATGAAGTATTTTCTGTAGTACCTTTTCAGAAATGGGAGGAAGTGTAGGAAACTAAGTATACTCTGCAGGAAGAGGAAAGACTTGCAATGAAAGCATTTATCTGCTGATAGAAGAAATCTCTGTCTGTTTCTTCCTTCACATTCACTTTTCATGCTAAGCAAGGTACTCAAACCAAACTTCTTACAGCAGCTCATCAATTAAAAAAAAATAATGTTTTGTTCCATTTTCTAAATATTTAGCTGGCATAAAGCATCCAAGGTCCGCTTTTTTGAGTCACCATCACAAGTAAAATGGACAAAGTCTGTTCCTTTTACATGGAATTGCAAAAGGAGAGGAGCAGTCCTTTCTCCAGAAAGAGTTTGAATAGTGTGTAGTGCAGGGCCACATATTAAACAACTCTCCATCTCCGTAACACTCTGATTCATCTTCTGTGAGAGGTATATTGGGCTTTAACTGGATGAATGATGCTGCTACAAGTGCAGAGCAAGTGCTAATTCCTGAGGGGGCTATTGGTAGACTCTTTAGAGCTAGAGTAAATAATGACTAAGTCCATAAATTACACTGGAAGTTAATGCACCGAGCCTTGGGTTCTCTATATGCCCTATCTTGTATCGCAGCTGGACCACTGTGTACTATAGTAGTCAGCAGTTTCAAACAATGTTTAAGTAGTCTTTGAAGAAGACCATGAAGAAGCTCACAAGTGCTCTGCTATGTTTGCTGTACCCCAAAGTGTGGACAGTCACCCAGAATTTGACTGAACCACTACAACACCCTTTGTGTCTTCAGTCCAGGAAGAAATCTCATGGGAACTGTTTTGTAGCAGACCTAAGGTTGATTTTCTTGTGCTATTTCACAACTTCCAGTTCTAACTTGAAGCAAGAAACATGTTGCTGCAGGAAAATTTGAGGATGCTTTCCAAACTAGCAAAAAGGTGCAGCCTGAGCTCAGATTAGTTTCCAAACATTTTGCTGGTTTTTCTTAGTGAAAGATTTGTCTCCTCAGCTAGCATAATTCTCAACAAAGGACAGCACATTCTCCAAAAGGAGAGTATACCTACATGTGCAGTGGGGATCACCTTACATAACTTTATCAGTTAATTGTCTTCTTCAGGCAGGTTGTTTCTGTCTGCAGCTAAAGGAAAGAGAGGAGCATTTCTAAGAGATGATTCATCCCACCCTGAATGTCTAATGCGTGAGTTGCCTTCTGGATGTTCCTGCACTCATTTTTTCTCCCTGCACAGGCTCTATAGGGAACCTAGATTATCAGTTTAGGCTAGACAATTTTTAGCTAAATAAAGATAAGTGAGATGACTCTTATCCTCAGGTGTGCATCTGTGTGAGGGAGAAAGTATGGTTGATGGGAGAGATAAAGCACAGGCACAGCTAAAACAATGTGTTCTCTTGCCAGCCTGTCTGTACGTTTGCATGTTAGGCATCTGTATGTGGTTTTGTTTGTGTAGTTTTTGTTTCCTTTACTTCAGGGTAACCACAAGAACAGGATTCAGAGCATAGAGTGTTTCCAACCAGCAACAGGTGAAACTGCTAGCCATCGGATACTGCTAAACATCCGCCCAGAGGATTGCCATCTGCTTGGAAATTGCAGGACCAATATTCTAAAGCACAGACTGGCATCTGGGTGCATGGATCTTAAGGTTTCAAATGGTATGGAAGTGAAATATCTTCTGTCATTCCTGCGGTTTGCATGTGAAATTGATTTTATTGGATTTATTTGATTAGGAGGCAAATGGTTTTCCCCCAAGGAGTATAATTAAATATGTTACTAGAAACAGGGTAGATGTGATGATCCATAAAGTCAGGAAGCAGTAGCTGAATGCTAGCAAATTTTACATACCTGCAGTTATTTTACAAAATTTTTATTTCCTGTGTCAGCTCTTGGTAAAGAAAACAATTTGAAATGATAATTTGGGTGAAATTTTGGTGGATGCTGAATGCTGTACATGTCAAAAGTACATTTCTGGCCTTGAAATCTATTAATATTTTGTGCTTGAAACCTAGTGACATCTCTTCCTGTGACTGATTAGTAATTTTCTTTGAAATGTTAACATTTATTATTTATCACTATTCCCCACTTAAAAACCAGTTTTTCTCCTTCAGTTATGACAGGGCAAAGTTTAAAACTATTACAGTGAGGTGGTTGTCTTCAGCAGTTTTTATTGTTCAGTGGTGGCATGTATGTGCATTCACAATGATGGGCAGATACACAGAAGCATGTTTATACATAAATATACATGAAGCAGCATAAGCTGCTAATGGACTAACTATGTGGCCTGAGTAACCCACAAGGCACTGGCTGGGGACGTCATACCACCTGGAGTGAGGTAGGGGATCAATCCCTACTGAGTCACCTCTTCATGTGTATACCTCCTTCATAATACCCATCTCGACTATGTTGTGAGTGTAAAGGTCCTAAAAATCAATTTTTTTTTCCTTTTCATTTTATAGGTCAGGTAATGGGAATTTTACATGCCAACTTGTTAAGGGCTCTCATAGTGTCCCAGTAGTTTCATCTTTCTTTAAATCCCATCAGCTCTCTTGCCATTGCACAAATAGGCCAGTCTCAGAGGTCAGTTTCAAGCAGACCTTGTTTCCAATGATAGAAAAAAAGCAGTGAGTCATCCATGAAACAAAATGAAAGTTTCTGAGAAACAGGTTCTTGTGTCACTGCTCCTCCACACTCCTGTACCTACCTGCTTCTGGTCCCAGCCTGTCAGCAAGACCCCTTTACGATCGCTGGAGAGGAACATGTTCTTCTAGAGGCTGATTTAATAAGAGGTAAGTTGTGAATGCAGTTTATTTGTCAAAAATTGTATTCCAATTTTTCAGATAAAAATAATTTTTCTTAATAATGGTTGTCTACCAGTTCTAAGCACAGGATGATAAATTGATGACAACCACTATGAAAAAAAATTATCAGTCCAGTGTTAGCATGTTCTTATATATAAGACTTTGTTCTAAGAAGAAGCCAAAGTTTCCCAAATTTCAGTGCTACACAAGCTCTTCAATTAGCTCTGCAGAAATAAATCGCAGGTAATTCGAATCTAATTTATCTCATGGCTTACTATTCAAGAGAAATTGTTCTTTTTTCATATATTTAAATTTCCAGCTTTTGGGGAAAGGGACTTTAGTCTTCTAAGTTTAAAATCAAGGATAATGTAGCAGGAAAAATAGAAAATTATTAAAAAAAGTGTATACAGTAATTTAATTGGGAGAGTTTTGGGTAGAAGTGTCGTTATTTACATGTATGATTCTATTCACATAAAACCACAAAAGCTCAAGAAAATATTCTTATTAGCCAGAATGGAGACTCCTTCCCCAGGAATTGGTATTACTGTGTTTATTACACTTACAATCTTTAATTGATGTATATAATTCCGTTTGCTGTGGTAAGAGTAACTTGGAATTTCCAGGCTACTGTGTGTTTAAAATCTCAACTGAAAATGAAAGTCCTTTAAAAAAAAATAAATCCAAAAATAAAGGGCAAACAGAAATTTGGGGTATAGAAATTTCACAAGTATTGAACATTTTACTTGAATCTCCCAGAGCAAAACTGAATGATGCAACTCCATGAACTTCACAGAGTTTGTTTTGGACATGGATGACCTGAATAGAAACTAAATTTCATAACAGGAAAATGGCAGTCTTGCACTTATTCATGATACTAAACTTAAAGTGTTCACTGATCCTTGTGTCCCTAGCCTTGGAGAGTCTTAACCTCCACCCAGGAAGATGAAAATAACTCTTCTCTCATATCAGCTGAGGGTAATCGTGGCTACTCAGACTCATGCTATGTCCCAGGTCCCATGCTGGAAATCACCGACTGTGTTATGCATATATTTGGAGTTATTTCTGGCTAACTCATGCTCTAAAATAGAAACATTTACAGCATTTTACGTTGTTATTCTCCTTCAAAGTCTTCCTTCATTTTCTATTTCCATGCTACCCAATCTTTTTGAAAAACAGGCTGCTCATCTTCTAGAAATAATTCCGAGGAACAGGGTCTTGTACCACTGCTTCTTCATGGTCCTGCGGCTATCTGCCTAAAGCCGTGCAATCCCTCTCACACAAAGTGATATGAACTCCTAGTCTCTGACTAGAATTTTGAGGCAATACAGATGTAAATAATAAATCTCTTTTATCTCTACAGACACTTATGAAAGACACTAGAGTTGTGGTGGTGTCTGCTCCACTCCAGTTCCAGCACTGCCTCATCCATCACTCTCTTAGTTAACCTCAAGTTTAAACCCAAAACAAACAGAAAACTAATCCCCAACAAAATGCTCTCTGATAAATAGAATGGCACAACCCTCATTGAACCACTAGAAAACAAGCCCAGAGATTTTGCTGAGTTTCATCTATACTTAGCATTTCTGCCCTGACTAATCCATTCTTTCGCTCTAAATTTGCCATGGCAAAATTACACGCCTGCATCTTTAGACTGAACACCAAACATAGCTAAACCCTTCACATGTGCTATCAGGGAGCTGCTTGAATTCAGCACCAGAAAGGTCACGCCAGAATGGTCAGAATACTGAACAGGCTGGGGAAGAAGAAGCGACATATTGTTATGCAGAAACCACCCTTTTCACTTGTTGTGTATGAAATTACAGTGTGTACGTGCATCACTCTCTAAAATAAGACCAAACTATATGGAGGGTTTTTTAACCTCCCTCCCATAGCAAAATTGCATTACACCATAGTGATTCTCATCTTCTTTTAAGTCTTGCAGTTACTGCGTTTATGTGCCCAAACACTCTGGAGTGTTTTGTTGGGGTTTTTGCTATTGCTCAACTGTTTTTGTCAGTCTCGTGTGCAATTCTTTAAGGATAATTCCACTTCAAGCTCCTTGAACTTGAGCTCGCAAACAACTGGAGGAAGATAATGTTTACCTTTTACACACCCATGAAAGTCGCATACAATGAATAAATGTGGTTACGTGGCCTTCTCTCTATTCTATTTTTCCAAAAATATTAAATCCATGATCCTGGACACTTCTGTGGTTTCTTGATTTGACATATGTTCCCAGTTTCTGTGAGAGAAGGCAAAGTACAAATGAAGTTGATTAGATTTTCTCCTTTGCCAAGTCCATTTCTGCTCAAACTATGGAGCATAGTTCTATTCCTAATACGTAGCAGAATATCCAAGCCAGACTTTTGCAACGTGTAAAAGTTTGGACCTTTTTATGACCTTTCTCTTGATTAAGCTTTGTGATGATAACTATAGAATAAATCACCTCTGGTAATGAAGGACGAGCTAAACCAGCTGAGCTCATACATCAGTATAGAACCAGCCTAACATCTCTGCCTTGGAGATAGTCAGCTCTCACCAGGACTATTTATCTCGGCAGCAGCCTCTTACAGGTTATGTTGTGCTTCTCCACGAGGAGCCCACCTTTCCTTACTGGCTGTAACTGCTGCTGGGGGCTGCACACAGTTTTACATCTTCTGATAGCTTGGAAAACATAGTGTACCTTCAAAATGTGCTGTCACGGATGGTTCATTGGACAAATCTCCCACCCTGGCTCACGAGAAGAGGAGAAATTTATGTTTCCTGCATTTTTCTATAGCTGCTCAACAGAGGTTAGGACAGAGCCCCAGGCATGTTATAAAGCTTCACTAATGTTTTCCATATCTGCAGAAATAGGGCCAAGTCTGAGTCCCTTTACAGTCCATGGTGAAACTCACTTTGACTGTTGGGACAGATACTTGGCCTTGTTCCTTAGTTTGTGTTATTTTATCTGGTAGTCCCTCATGCTTGAGGAATAAACTACTAAGACTGGATTTATATATCCCATAAGAAAGAATGGGAAGTAACTCAGAATACAGAGAAAAATGAAAAAAAAAAAAAAAACAAACCAACAAACAAACCAAAACAGAAAAAAAAAAAAAAGAAACCAACACCTAAAACACTTTAGTGTGGTTCTGACAAGCCATGGAAGACAGAAAATGGGTCAGTCACTATGCTGTACTCTCTGTCCCAGAGGTGGTGAGGGAATCTCAGCAGCAGGCTTGGCAGGCTCTGCTCTGCTGCAAGGTAGGGTGGAGCAGCCATGTGCTGGGTCACACAGTGAGCGATACACATTTGTAAACCTCTTCCTCCTTCGGAACATACCAAACCAGTGAAAGCATGCATGGCCTCAAGCTCAACTGGCCATGGCAGTGAAATACTTTCTCATAGCTTGCTTTGTTCTCTTCACTTTTATTTCCTTCCTTGACAGTAAGCTTCAGCTTAAGAAAAAATGAGTACTTTTATTTAGATTACACAGTGTTCAATTTTATCAGTCCTCCTTTTCAAGTGGGTAGGAGAACTCATTAGCCCAACTTAACTGGCCTGCTTCTATAAGACATCTAAACAGGGGTGATACAACAGAGCAGCAAAGCAAAGAACACTCTGCGGGATGGAGAACTGGTGTCTCAGGATGTGGGACTCCGGGGCTGCCAGTATACATCTCCCTGTTAGCACATTATGTATCAGCTTTACTGAAAGCTACAAAATGTGGTAGCTTTATTTTCCATATTTCCCCATGTTCCATCACATATTGATTAAAGTACTGCAAAGTGTGTTTGTGTGCTTGGTGGGGTTTTGGTGGTTTGCTTTTGGTTTTTTGCTTGCACAGATTATCTTCTCTTTTAATCTGCATGAGCTAACTCAGTGCAAAGTGGTGGCTAAGAGGTGGTCACCAGGAATACAGTCCGTTACACGAGGATTGATTTTTCACCTTCATTTGCCCAAGTAGTCATTCCTATCACCCAAAGAAATTATTATGGTGCTGCTGAGGAAACCAGGAATAGTTTTGGGGCTTTTTACAAAATGGTCAAACTAACCCGAGCCTCCTCATTCCATCATTTTTCTGAGCTTGACCAGTGAACTTTGACACTTCATCCTGGCTCAGGGAGGGAAGTCTGCCTAATCTGTAAGGGCTTCTCGGGGCAGGAGGTATCCCCAGAAACCTGGAAGGTGTCTCAGGGTAACACTTGTGCGATTGTGAATCCATGGAGCATGGCCTGACCCCGACCTGCAGCTTCAAAGTTTCTATCAATGCTACTGCCAGCTGTAATGTGAGACTTCCTTCCTTCCTTCCTTCCTTCCTTCCTTCCTTCCTTCCTTCCTTCCTTCCTTCCTTCCTCATGTTATTTTGTGTTCCTGTAAGAGGAGGCAGGTGGAAAGATTTACACCTTGTACATGTAGCTGAATGTGCTGACGTTTATTGCAGACCTTAGAGACTTTAGGTGTCTGGACTGTCACAGACTAAGCTTTGAGAAGTCCTTGCCCAGACAAGTTTTGCTTCCTCAGAGAAGTTCTGCTCCATTAGGAGGGCAGAGCTATTGCCAGCAGCTGAGTCCTCAGACCAGACTTCCCTTTCTCTCTCAAGTCTTTAAAGACCAAACACCACAAATGAAGTCAATATGCCTGGGATCAACCCTACAAGTCACATTTGAGATGCTGCTAATGAAGATTCTCTCTCCTCTCTCTGTTGTTGTGCTGTGTCCTGGCAATGTCACCTCCACTGTGGTTGATATTTCTATGAAAGCAGATTTCCTTGCACCAGGTAACTTTGCTATCAGTTGAAAGCAGGCAGGGATATAAATTGTGAATATTTTCTTATCACTTACAGTTATGATTTTATTTTGCAATGTGTGTGTCTCTAAACAAACCAGGGGATTAATTTTCATATATGAAAAGATTTACTACCTTCAATATTGCAGTGAAGTAGTAATATTTTTTGACCACTCCTGGAGTGAGTGTTTCAGTTCATATTTTTAAAAACCGTGAGAAAGCCAGAAATCATGGCAATAAAATAAAGCTGTTTGTTAGAGCAGAATGTTATTAATAGGAATATATCACGGATAAGGGAATAATTCAGTCACTATTCTAACAAAACATGCTTGTGCCAAGGGCAGGCCTGAGATATGAGGACTTTTATTTTGTCTTGGTTGCGGACCTGTCTATAGCAATGCTGAAACATACATATTGCCTGTGAAGATGGACATGGAAATGAAATAGGGATAGAAATTAGTATCATATTATTCAAACGTGCTACATTCTTGTCAAGAGGGGCTGGATTTATAGTATTAAAGAAGGTGGCATGCAGCTTAACTTCTGCCCCTTAAGGCAAACAGCCTAATGTACCTTGTCTGTGTAATTGGCACCTTGACCACCCCAGAATAGGGTGGTTTCTTTAATACCTTTCCTGGGCTTCAGGTTCGCCCCCAGCTCTGCCTGGGGATGGTGTGGGGTAACACTGCTTTTCCAGGCCAGATCCCAGGTCAGAGCAGTGCTGGCACTGGACAGGCATGGGAACCCTGTGACAATCTCTGCCCTGGGCTCTGGCTTTCTTCCCTGACCTGTTATAATTGGGAATTTCACAAAATCATAGAATCATCATGGTGGGAAAAGATCTTCAAGATCATCAAGTCTAACCATCAGTGTAATGGATATCAACCTCTTCATGTGTTTGCTATATGCCAACAGACAAAGCCACTGCACATGTGTTTCATTTGCATTTTTGTGACAATCTATATATCTTGATATTTAATGTGAAAGTTGATACATAACTTAGATTAATTTATGTACTGGAATTTACTTTCAGCCACAGTTCTAAGATGAGCATTTACAAAACCACATTTCCAAGACTTTCCAAGTGTCCTGCAATGTATAGAAGGAGACAGACAGATGCAGGGAGTCCTTGGGGTAAGTAAAAATAAGTAAAGTTGGGCTTTTGCTTTAGAATAATGGTCTGAATGAGCATATCATTCCCGATCAACATAGCAGAGAGCACAGGAAGATTAACCCAGTTAGCTGAGGTTTATCTACACATGTCCTGGGATGCTGAGCATCCCTCATTGCTGCTTGTTCTAGGATTAGATTCATAGTGAGCATAATTGCTGTTAGTCACATTTTGTGTACCATATTTCACATTACTGTTATTTTGCACTTACTGGGTCACACTGCCAAAATGAATTAATAAACCACAGTTCACAACCCATTGTCTCATGTGTGGCTCCAGCTGAACCACCCTCCTCCGACAATTACCTTTGGAATCTTTAGTGTACTTCTCCCAGTGTAAATAAATGGGGTTACTTATGTGAAAAATGTTCCCCAGAGGGAAGAAAAGGTTCACAGTCAGACTTTTAGATGCTAGAATATGCTTAAAGCTAAGTACAGTGCTGAAGAGAGAGAATCTTTTTTTTTTCTTCAGAATCTCTAATTGTAAAATATTTAATTCTATGCCAGCTATGCACATAGCACAGTTTTTTAAGGAAAAATGATAAATCTCAACACATAAAGTGAAAATATTAAAGAGTGATTCTCATAGAAGGAAAAATATTTCACAATGTGTTTCACACACGTCTTGTCTTGTAATTATATGTGCTTAGCTGGATCAGATCTCCTATGACAACACCACACACACACGTGGGGTATTTTTTTAGGAAGAGAGGTGTGACATGGTACATAGAAGAAAACAGTGTTCATTCAACATGGTAGATCAGCCTGTAGGTGAGGAAGAGGATATCATTCAAGTTAACTGTATGAAGCTACTACATGTCTGAGCTGCAAAACTGACATTTTCCATGGAGGATGTAACCACCCTAACAAGACTGCACAGTACTCTCCACCATATCACCTTTGACGTTACTGACATAACTGCACACCAGCCACCGAGTTCTTCCCTTGTGTGTGTGTGTGTTTGTGTTTTGGGCATGCATATGTGGAATTTCTATATGCCTTCTTTTATCCAAATACTTGACTTATAAGTCTTGTGAAATCCTACAGATTCTAAAGCAGCTCAGTTAATAGGATTAATAAAGACTGCCACAAAATTGGTGGTTTTTACTGGCTCAAAACCAGTTTTATAGATTTCCACTTTATTTTTATGTCTGGCACTTTCCACAGCAAGATGGATAATGTTACAGGGGCAGTAAATACAGTCAAAAGTAGAACGACTCCTCATGGAAAACAAGGCTTATTTGTACGGCTCATCTGTTGGATGCCTCTGTAGAACTGGCTCCAGGTTGTAACTGTCTTCCCACAATAACCAAAGGGTCAAATGGACTGTGTGTAGCTGGATTTTACCTTGCAGGTTTAGCCTACACAGAATCACAACAATTATGTAAAAATGGTGCTGATTGCAGTCCTCTGAAATGTTTGCTACATTCTGATTCTGTGTGGGTTTTGACTTCAGATTTGTATTCCAATAGTTATCCACACTGGTTGCAGGTGTTTCATTTGCAGCAGCTGCAAAGCAGACAGAGAAGTCAGTTTCAGATAATACAGAGATATAATAATTATTATTATTATTATATCTGTGTATTATATTATAATAATTGTTATTACAATAATATTATTATAATTATTAATAATATTATTAATGTTATTATTGTTACAAAAATAATAATATGAGACAGTCTGTCTACCTTAACAGTTTAATTTTACTTACTTTGCAGTAGCGTACCAGATCAAAGTGCATTGCCTATATCTGGGCATATGGGTATCACAGTAATGAGTGCCAGGGAAACTGAAAACTCCTAATGATTCCAGGGCAAATGGAGGATGGGAAAAAAAAAAACAAAAAAACAACCCAAACCTGAAAAACGTCTTTTCAGTAATAAAATTTCTTATTACTTGCTGTAGGACTGCCTGAACCAATCTACTTTGGGAGAGAGTAACTGCCAGGACCACAGAGAACTAAGGCAAAAAATTTGCAGAATGGAATAGATTGCAGATATCCTTGTGAAAATGCTTATTTCTACCTTAGAGAATAATGGTTTAACTGAAAGTCCATAGGAAAACCTTAGTATACTATTCTTTACTGCAACTTATTTGGGCTCAGCAGCCTCAGTGACACCTGGATATAATCCCAAGTCTTGTACTTAAACACAATTGAGAAAGGCTTGGGGCATCATATGTAAAAATAATTAGCCAATTGTATGATGATTCACCACACTGGATTTTCTATGTTTTACAAAGTTTGGCTCATGAACTTTTCAGAGTAAATACAATACAACAGAATTGTACAAGACATCTACATTAAACCTTTGATCCAGTCATATTACTTTCAGAGGGAAGTTTGACGAGTTTTGTGAAAATTGCATTGCATAAGGAACATGCACATGACTAGAGAATGCTGTGCTCTTCCCAAGGGCACAGCTTGCCAAAGTGCTTCCACTCCACAAGCTCCCAGAACAGTGTGTAGGATTCACGTCTTGGCAAAAATCCAGAAAAAAGCTAGAAATACTTTAGATTTGCTTTTCAGGGGTATTTTTTCTTTTGCTGAGAGTCATGTTTTCCTCTAAGGTTGTTGCAAGTAAACTTATTTACTAGAAGTAACAGGAAACAAAGACCTAAGAGGTGTGAATGTAGAAACTCGGGCAGTTAACAAGGTGAATAGATGCTTGTTCACCTGCTTAAGTAATTCATCTTAAAGTTTATCTGGGTTTATTTTTTCTTTTCAACGCCACTTCTACCTATTTCTAAAGAATACTTGGCATTTGAGGAGGACTTCATTTTTATGAAAATTGCTGGGCAAAATTCTAACCTTACATACACTACTGCACATCTAAATTAGCTCAATTTATGTTTTGTATTTCCTCATATTACCTAGATCAAAATGTCACCTATTCCTACTCAACTGGGAACTTGACTTTTTCTTCTTTTCAGGTTAGCAAAAGGTTTCCCAATGATTCTAGGGAGATGTTATAGTTTTCAAGCCCATATTAAAAAAAAATTCAAAATGACCTTCTCAAGCTGTGCTAGTCTGATATTAGAGGCATCCTTCTCCATGAATCATCTCAGCTCTTTGCAGTTACAGCTACGGAGGGTTCAACATTTGTGATGTGTCCTCAACAGATATTCATACCTTTCTCCAGAATATTGAGTTATTTTGCATTTTTTTCCCCTTGATGTTACTTCTGGTATAGTACAATGTTCAGTAAGATCTCAGAAAGCACCAGGACATCCACGCTCATAAATTTAAGCTATCCCACTTCCCAGCCATTTATTAATTAATCAATTATTAGAATTTTATTTTGTTTCTATTCTTCTTTATCATAATGTTTTTTAAAGGAGCAGAACAATTAAACTCAAGTAGCAGAGGTTCACAAGTCATTGACATTTCTTAGGCTAACATCAGTTTTATCTAAATACAAGGAATATGCAAGTATTTTTATTGGATTTAGATTAATTGGGACTGAATGCATTCTGGTGATCAAAAATCTCTCAGATCAGCATTTATTAGCAAAACCCAAAGAAATTTTTCTGTATTAACTGTAGCTACTAAGTTGTTAAATCTGTTTTGAGACATGTGACTTTAATTTTCCTGTAGCTAAAGCCATGTTCTGATAAGCACTTGTTTCTGAAAATTATAGGGGTGATGTATGAGGTGGAGGTGCTGTAGGAGCTGAGAGGAGTTCCCAGCAGTACTGTAGCTTGAGGGAGTGGTTTTTTTTCAGGTGAGGCTGTTTGTGTGATGACACTATCAACCAAATGTTTTTTTGTTTGTAAGAGAGTTGTAATGGGAGGTGGATAGGTGTTTGGGTTTGGGTTTTTTTGTTTTTGGTTTTTTTTTTTATGGTGTTATTTGCTCTTTGGTTGGTCAGCCATGTCATACATAGTTGCAGCCTATAACAGTAAGGAGCAAATGCAGGTTAGGGTTTTATTTAGTGTTGGATATTACTGAGTAGGGTTGAGAAGGAGTTTTGTTCTCCCATGTAGGAGGAAAACAAAAAAAAGTTCTGTCTTTGAAGGTAAGGTTGGGTGATTACTTTCAGGAATGTTTTGATGTGTATCGAGGGCTGGAAATTGTTAAATACTGTGAGTTTGTTTAGGGTTTTTTTTATCCTTAATTGGAGTACATAGTAATTTCTCTTGTGGGGGGCATGGAGATTCTTTATCTGTGAATGCCTAAGCTTCTGTGGAAGATTTCTCTTGCCTAGCATTCTATATCTGCATTTAAGAGAGATGGATAAACTGGAGAACAGTAGGATAGATGTATATACTTCTGTTCTCCCTATACACTCTATTTCCAACAGTTACAATGTTGGAGGCTTTCTGAAACAGATGTGGCTTCTCTGAGGGTTTTGCGGTTTTGGAATTGAAATTCACCTCCTTTGTGTTCAGTCCAGCTCCTCACCTTTTGCAGTGGAATAGACAGTTTGTAAACTCCCATACCAGTAATGACTGTGCATGTTATATTGTGCAGACTGAAGTCATCCAGTTTATTTAGCCATTTGTTACACAGAAGTGATTTTTCATTGTGATCTTTTCATAAAGTTTTGTGATTTTACATTTTTTTATGCTTGCTCCTAGTCCTCAAAAAGTAAAAACATAATACATCACATGTGGGTAAACTATGGGTTTATTCAGCAAGATCATGGTATCTTCTGTCTTGTTCTTTACTCCTCTCCTAACAATTCCTAGTATTTAGTTGGCTTATTTGATTGCTATTAATCAGTGAGGTGATGGATCCATGAAATTACCTATTACAACCCTGAGATCCCACTGCTAATTAGCAACAGTCAGAGGAGCGGTGAAGGAGCAGTTTCTCTGTGTGTTTGGTGGCAGCTTTCCTCATGTGCATTAGCTTACATTTTTCTGTGATTGTTGATAAAATAAGTGATGAAAGTCACTCAGTCCCATAAAGAAATGCAACTCTTTGGGTGGACCTCTGTGCTGTTCTTGTGAATAATTTAGCAGACTTCCAATCTTTTTGGATCCTTTCAATCTTATTTTCTGTGACCTGTGTGTGTAGGGGGAAGAGAATATTATTGCACTTGTGGCTGTCAGAAATAAGAAATCTAATTAAGTCTCTCTTTCTAAGTGTGTATGGGAGTAGATGTCAAGATAAAGAACAGATAAAGTGAAAATAACAGTAGTTTTGTCTGGTTCAGCAGCATTCCTAAAGCAAATAAACCTCCTTTGTCCTTGTGGCTGCAGATACCATCCCCACAAGGTGCTGGGGACAAGGTGAGGAAGAGCTATGCTCTACCTGCTGCAGAAGGAGCAAGTTGTCCAACAGCCATCATACCTGTAGTGTCCTTCCAAGAGCTGCTGCCCATCTCTGTGTTTTTAGGATAGGCTTTGGCTGCATTTCTGTGAAGGTGTAGGTCACAGAAAGCTACTGTGCTGTTAACTTGTTCTAGCCTTGGCTGGTATCGGTGTACAAAGCACATGTAGAGGGCTGGGTGTAGGGTGTGAATTGTTGCAGTTAAGTTAGACCCAGCATTTGGAATACAGGCAGTTCAAACCTGTTTCTTGCACATCAGAGCTCAGCAAAGGGCTGCTCAGGAAATTTTTGCCAAAGTGCCCCTGACATTCACTTCACTTCAAAGGAAATAGGGTTCACTAAGACTTCCTTAATCAGTCTGGAAGAAACACCAATTTAAAGCAACAATATTAGCGCTTCATCAGTTTTAGATCAATGATTTGATAGTTTTTTTCATTTCTGATGAAACTTATTTTGTCTTTATAATAAAGGTGATCGGAAATGTAAAATCTAGTGATTTCTGGAAGAAAAATACCTTTGTCTGTCACAGTTTTCTGACAGCTTTTTTATCAGGAAACACTTAAATTTTTGTTTCAATTCCAAAATGGAAGAAGGAGAAAATGAAAATGGAAAAATAATCTTTGTCTCAGCTCATTTCTATAGATGGAAGTTCTTGGCACAGCCCCTGAGCTCCTTCTGAGGCTGTAGTCAGCAACTTGAGGTTTACATGGTATAAAAATATTGTCAAGGTTTTAAGGATAAAGCAGTCCATCACATTCTTTTTCCTTAGAAGTGATTCAGCCCTATGACAGTAAAGTGGCAGCATATTAAAAGTAAAATAAAAGGCATCATCTAATCTTAATGTCATCAAGAGTAAAAATCAGTTTTTGAAGACCTGGTTGCCAAAGAGCTACCAGATTTAAGGTTAGTTATGTTGGAACTGCTCTTTGGTGTTTTGTTCTTCAAACCACTGTAACAAAATTATTTCAATGAAAACTAGAGCTCTCTATGGACCTCAGTTTAATAACATTCTCTTTGAACTTAGAATGCCTGAAATAGCATCATAGTTAAGCTAATACAGCAGAGGCTGAGCCCTGGGCTTTGGGACTGATGAACACTACCCAGCAGGCAGGGATACACTTGCTGGGGTGCCAGGTGGATGCTATCATCGTGGACTGGACCACTTCTATAGCTTTCTACCTGAACCACTATCCTACTGTCATACTGCTACTTTACTCCAGTATTGCAGGTGATGCTAGGCAGACAACCTTAGGTATGCTGTCCTGTGTGCCTTAACAATTTCCTGTAATGAAAAAAACAAACCCCAAAACCCACAATAAAACAAAACCAGAAATAATTTCCATAGGAGGAGGTAACTAACTTCCATAGAAGGGTAATTCAGGTTATTATGTATTTAGTTAGGAAAAGTACTTATGAAGGCTGAAGTGCTGAAACATATGTACAGGAGACAGAATGAGATGACCACAAGAAGTGTCCTTCCATTTTCTGCTGGTGGGGGTTTTCCCTGTATTAGGATAGTATAATAGTATTGGAACTATGTTTGGAACTAGTTCTGCTTTAACTAGAAAAAGTCTTAATGGAAAGACAGGTGAAACACACAATCAAAGAAATAGATCTGTAGAATAGATCTGTGTAGAATCACAGAAACACAATAGTCAAAGTTGGTTTTAGGGTTTTATGTATCGTTCTGTTTTTCTGTAGTAACTGTTATATGATTGAATGTTGCTATAAACCATTCAATTTGTAGTGATGAACTTGTTTACCAAACCCACATATGATGATTCTGATTAGAACAAAAACCAGAACTTGATAAACTTGTGGTGAAAAGTTTTATGCTATGGTTGCCTGAAATAGTAAATGGTAGAACCTGATGCCTCAGAAGGTTCCTTGAAATGTAATATCCTATGTCCTGGAATTTATCTTGTACTTGACATTGAATTTGTTTTTCAAGTGCTTCCTTGTGATTTATTTTAAAGGCCTTCCTAAGTCTGTCAAGCACTTTCCTTTGTCTGGACATCTAGACAAAGTGCTGTCACCTGCAAATACTGATATGGCTGTGTAGCCCTTTTCCAAACACTCCTATTAATTGCAGTTTCTAAAATAGCTCAGCAATTTTTCACTAGGAGTTTCTAATTTGGAAGTAAGTTATATATGTCAACTTGCTGTGGTGCTGTCAATGGCTTTCTGAACCACAGCAGAATATTCACTCTTCTTACATGATTACTTTGTTTTTCTGATTGGTTCCTCAGGAAATACTTTTTCAATTAAATACATGGTCTTTCAAGTGAACTTATTTATGAAATGGTCGTCTTCATCTATTGTTTATCCCTCTTGATGCATTACAATAGACAAGAGAAGAATAATTATCCTTAATAGAAGCTCTGCCAGCTTGGTCTCATAGCATTCTCATTTTGATGATTTTATACTTTTGTCTTAATTATTCTTCAAAAATCTTCTGAGGATTCATAGTTTGTAACTCTGAGAATTCCCGTTTCCCTCTTTGGAAGGAAAGGACAATGTTTGCTACCCTGCCATTCTATGTTTTGGGTTTTTTTTTTTGTTTTGGTTTGGGGTTTTTTGGGGTTTTTTTGTTTTTGTTTTTTTTTTTTAAATGAGCTATTCTGTATTCCTTGTTAGAAATAGAAACTATGCTTCTAAGAGATCTCCTGGAGGGATGCCTTCAGTCAGGTGACATGCTGCTTTTTAATTTATCAGTTTAATTTTCCTACTCTTCTTATTTTGACAGCTCAGCCTGACATCACATACTCTTTATTTCCTGATAGGGGTAGGGCTTGGATAGGAATCTTGGCTATATTTTCTGTCATAAAGACTGATACTGAATCTGTGGTGTGCTGTAATGCTGTTTCCAATGTCTACAAATTCTTTCAGCGTGTCTTTTTGTATGGCTTATAATCAGGTCCTGTATTGTTCTGTCATTCTGATCTGGCCATAGGTTTCTGAAAAATCTGTCACACCATGGCACTACTATACTGCCATGGCATTGCAGTTTAACAGTTTCTGCTTTGAAGCTGTTGGCCTCCATATATGAACAGTTAGGGACTTTTCCAAACATAGGCAATATGCCTACTCTTACTTAATTTCCTCTCCTAACAGCCTGATCTGCAACCTTTCCCTTAATTTTGTCCTCAGTTTGAATTGCCCTCTCTGAGACACAGAACTGCTCTCGTGTTCCTGAGTGTCTGGTTTCTGCCTGACCCAAGCTCTCCCTTGCTCCTGTCAATGTTTTTCTTGCTTAGGGTCAAAGTGATGCTCCTGGACTTGTGAATACTCTATGGCAGCAATCTGTTTGCATTTTGGTTTAAGGTTGGAGACCATGTTTCTGTGTGGACTCTCTTCGTGTATCTCCCCTGACATCTAACAGACTTGAACCCTCTCCTGTATACTGCCTGCACAGATATCCACTGGTTCCTTGTGTAGTACCTAGTGTAACTTGTCTGGTTCCTGACTCTGGAAGCAAAATCCCAGTTGTGGGGATACTGGGTAAAAGCATTTGTCCCAGCAGTCTGAACCAAGATTCCAAGACCTCTGTATCTCACCCTTCCTGAGACATTATATTATCATGTTATTGCAATTGCTCCAGAACAGTTTTAATAAGTTTGCTATCTTTATCTGAAATAGTCATTTATTATCAAAGGTTTAAATTAATAAAGTATTAATAGAGAAAGGCATCTCCATTTCCAGAAGTCCAAATAGGAAACAACTGCATGAAGACTAGCTTCTAATAGAAAATTCAGTTTTATGCCTATCGCCTATGTGAAAACAAGATGGCATCATTTCCTTCAAAACCTATTGCTGTATAGGGAGATTGTCACTTATCCCAACACAGGCTGTGCAAAGATCAATGTTTACCCTTCTCTGAATCACATATAAAACAAATGATGTGAAGAGAAGATTCACCATCTATTTAAAAACACTGGTTTCTATTTTGGACATAACATGTAAAATTTCTGTTTAGCAATTTTAGTTAATTGTTAGATTAACATTTTTGGGAACAGATTGCAAACTTCAAAATGGAAAAGATCATTTTAGGGAGGGAACCAAGGCAGCTGTCAGTGAGCAAAAATTAACATAAATTTGCATAACAGATGTACAGTAAGGTGTCTATGACAGACAATCGCTGAATATTAATGATACAGACCACGACATCATTTGCGTAAATGCTGTCTGCTGGGTATTGAAGCTGCTGCACTATTTGCAGAAGACAAAGGAGAGCAGAGCTGAACAGATGCACCAAATACATCGATGCATCTTAATTTATGACATACTCATGAAAGACCTTGTGGTGTGATTTCAGGTTTTATTACAAATAATTCGGAGATAAAGGAACTAAGCAATTACCTTTTCTTCTACAGTCAGTTCTTTCAAAGGGGAGGGAAGCTTATTTGTGACAACCATTGTGATGATTTTGTGTGTGTGTAAAACCTCTTTAAAAAATACCCCCATTACAAAGAGTCAAATATTCATCATTATTAAAAGATTAGCGCATATTAGCATGCTTCATGGGACTTGCCACCTAACGTACCATCACCACTGCAACTGGAATCCTCCAACAGACAATGCATTTCAATGACTCTGCAAGGGGTAAAACTGGAGAAAAAGATAGAGCTGGTACAGACAGCTTTTAAACAAAAAATACTGATCTGATGTTTTAAATTCATCTTAACCAGAGTTCACTCTCAATCTATTATGCCCTTAGTCCTTGTTATAAGCTCTAGGTACTACTACAACCACTCCATGACTTAGCGGTATCTGCACCATACAAAATGTTCTTGCTGTGGTCTTACTGCAGCTGGAGCATCTGACTTAAGTTATATGGTGATAACAGCACAATGCTGGATATTTGGGGCCTCAACTATATAATGCAGTAAAGTTAATGAGAGAGGAAGGGATAAATATCAAAAACCCGACCCAAAACTAGGTTTGTAAGCCATATGTATAGAAAGTCATGCAAGGCAGGGGATGCTTCTTTCTGCTACTAATTTGTTTAGGTTTTAATGGATTCCTCTCCAAGCCCGTGCTACCATAAGAAAATTAATTGCTGACATGATGGATCTGTTGGTAGTGTATACAGAGTTTTATGCTTGTAGTGTTCAATTTCGTTCTTGTCAGCAGCAGCCAGACTTTTTATTTCAAGGGATTTCCTTTTCCCTTTTGAACAGAGAGTATAACTCAGTAATCACTCTGCAGAGGCACTGTGTGAGCTGTTATTTCCACCTGCTTCTTCCTCAGAATCTTTATCAAAGCCTTAATCCAGTACCTTGATAAAATCCTTTCAAGGTCCTATAGGGTCCATTGTGAAATTGTTCATCTGAATGGATTGTGAACTAACGTGAAAGTTACTGTGTCCCAAAAAGAGCCATATGGTGATTATTTTAATGGATGATTACTGTATGCCCAGAAGGCAGTTAACATGTTATTTTGCATTTTGTGTGAAAGAATGGAGTAACTGCAATCTGACACTCTTCTGTCCAATTCTGCACCCAACGTCTCTTAGAGAAATGCAGCTTTAGTCTGTGTTTCAGTACACTAACAGCAGGTGTTAAGCTGATGCCCAGATATGCTAACAAGCGTTAATGCTGATAATCCTCTCTCTTTTAGCCTTTCTCTTGAATTTCAATTCTAACTTGGGGAGGGAGAATGGAGGCTGAGTGGGGAAGGACCTTGTCAAAGGTGTACAGAATTGGAATGAACTATGGAGCTAGAGACTTTGATGTTTTGGAGATCATCAATTGTACTTTATTGTCTCAAGCAATAACACAGAAAAGGACTCCATGTGGCTTGGCATTGTGTAGGTCTTGTACAACAGTAAGTAGGAAAGCTGCTGCAATTCCCTACAATAACTTCTGAACCTTATGGACTAAATATATTCATCACTGGCAGAGGAGATGAGCCCTGAAAACAGCCGAAGCAGGACTTAAGAAATCTCATCATCTGCTGTGAAAACTAGTTTTGAGTCTTCCCCTACTCAACCTTGTTGGACCACAATCTTCACCTCTCCAGTATTCAGCTGGCAGGGTTTCTTGGGTAGCAACCATAGCATACATAGCTTGCAATGAGCCTTTTCTCACCTGGCTCATGGGAAGGAGATACTGTAGGGGTATTGGTCACCTGAAATTGTAAAAGGCAGTGGAAAACAAGGTTATTACAATGGGAGTGTTAGAGGAAACCTGCAAGGATGGCATATGGATACATTCCAGCTATCTGAATATTTAAAGGTGGAACCCAGACTTCTCACTCTCCATACCAATTGCAACCATTTGATCCCATTGTATCCATGCTTATTTCTTATGTGGTGGTTCTCTCACTCTCTTTTGTGGTTCAAAAAAAGCTGTGAATGTACCCATGCTTGGGTCATTTAGGACACTGAAAGTGGAAAAATTGCAACCAGTTTCTCCAGCTGATAGGCTTCATGCAAAGTGGGTGCCTACATCTCCTGCAACTGTCAGAAAAAAAGTGGCAATCACTACTGACTTTAGCCAGGAGTCCTATGTCTGCATTAGGTCCTCTTAAGGAGTAAGCTTACACTGAAGCCTCCAGGCAGCAATGTTGATCTGCTGCCTTCCCACTGCAGCTGGAGGGGCAGCCAGGGTTTTCTGACCCCTAAGGAAGGTTACTCAGAAGTGTCAACACCCTCACATGGAATGACAGCTCAGAGGATGCTTTCAGGATTGAAAACCAAAGTTTAGGAGTGCTCAAGTTTTCCAGAAGATGCATTTAAGGTGGCCAAGGTCTTTCTTGGATCTGGTTTTCTATTCATTAAGCCACAAATGATATTAAATATGATAAATGACTCTATTCTTTCAGCAAACATAAAGGTTGTTAATAAATAATGCAAGTAATTTACTGCAAGGTTGAAAGCTTATCTCCAAAAGGAAATTATCTGTTCTGACTGAATAAAAGAACTGTGATCCTCGGTGTTATCATGGTTTGGAGAGAGCTTGAGCCCGTGTTTGAGGGGAGGAGGAATAGAGCAGATGATAGTTTGTTGTAGTTTCTATTTAATGTTCTTCCTTCGTGTTTGAAGTTTAGTGAAAAAAATCCTCATTCAACCCCAATTGCCACCTCAAGGAAACATCCAGGATGCCTTTTTTCCTTGCAATTTAGCAAGTAAGCATGCAAGGACAACAAACCAGTGACAGGAACTGCTATGCTTCTGGCTAGGAAGTACGGTTCTGGTAGCATTTGCAAATGGCTGCATTGTCATGGGGTATAATAGGGCTTCTTTGGTGCCTGCCAAAGGGCTCCCAAAACCTGTACATCCTGTCACTGACCATTTGCCAGCATAACATGAAAACACTTGGCAAACAAAACATGAGAATCTTCAGAGCTCAATTTGTTTGCTTTTACACTATGAGGAAACCACTGACTTCATTAGACTTCGTATTTATCCCTGATATAACTGAGAGCAAAGAATGGTTCTGTAGAAGTAATATATATTTTATTCATGCTGTTTTTTCCCTAAAACACTTTGGGAGCCTTAGTAGAAGGATCCCTAGGTTGATGCATAATATACTGAGCTGAGCAGTAACTATAATAGGCATTTTTCCCTCTGCTGCAAGTCTCACTAGGTCACTTTTTGAAAACTGCTACAACACATTTCAATAAACAAATATTTTTTATATTCATTTGAATTCAGCTTTCAGAATGAGGTCACCTTTGGAGTGGTATCCTGCAGCTCAGGCATTCTCAGCAAGATGTGCCTGAGGAATGGGCTACAGAATTTGATAGTCTCTGTTTTGGATAAACAAATATCATATTTGCTCTAAATGTCATGTGAAGATCTCCTTCCATGTCTGAACAGATGGAAGCTATAGCATGATGGTATCTTCTACTTTTTTTTTTTTATTTATGTGATATAGCAAGTTCCTCATTTGGTTACATCATAAATAGCAATTTATTGTTAGCAGTGATAAAGTTATTGTTAAACTTCACTATTCACATCCTTTCCATGTGGGCTCCCAGACTGCCTAATGAACCTTGTTCCATCCAGTATGTAAAATTCCTCTGGATGGAAACCTACGCATCTGTCTGGCAAAGCATGGAGAGTATGTACTTCAACTGGGAGCAGGGATCCTTTCGTTTGAGGAAGCAAAAGAAGGCTAGATCTTTGATGAGAGGCAGGCAGGATACCTAAAGCTAAACTGTAGATGTTATCCCAAATACCTTTTCTGTGCTTTGTAAACCTATGGTCTTGATCACATCTATAAGCTCAATAAAATAATTGTTGGGAAAGGAAAGGGTAACTGAAAAGTATCACAATAGAGAGAACAAAGGCAGACAGATCTAGTTGCTGTGGTTACTCAAATTGGTCACGTAAGAGGTGGTTCTTTCTTTTGGATGCCATGAGGATGATGTTATATATGTGCATCTGGAGACTGTTACAAGCCTAAGAAAACTACTAATGAGGGGAGAGAGGGAACAACTATGTAAAGGATTCAGCGTAAAAAAAAAAAAAAACAACAAAAAACTTCAGAGAAAAGGCATTAGAGAGTATATAGTCATGAAGGCAGGAAGAGAAGTGTAGAAATAAGAGCCCAAGAAAGCTTGTAGAAGACATGGGTGGGTAGAGGACAGGGCAAGCATGGAGAGTAGTAAAGAAATTCAAACTAGAAAAGGATTCAGTGAGACAGGAAAAGAAAAGGATATTGGAGAAATATGTCTAGTACCAGAGAACTTAAAATGAAAGTTCAGAAAGAGGAATGGCAATACATTTTTGGACAATATCTTCGGTGGAAAGTGGAAGACCTTTTGGTGTGAAATTGATTAAAAGTTAAATACAACATTGGGTGTTGTTTTTTTTGTTGTGGGTTGTTGTGTTTTTGGTTTTTTTTCTGCAAGATTAAATTCATGCCAACCCCACAGCTTCTAAGACTTAATTTGAAACATCTTACCAAAGCATATTAAGTCTGTAGGTAGACCTTAGAGTAGCCCAACAGCTAGCTGCAGCGGACTTCCTAAAGTGAGGATATAGAATACCAGTAAGACAGACTAGGCTAGGAGCAAGAAAGTTACTTAAAAATAATAATGAGAATGGTCAGGAGGTAATAAAACATTCTGAAGTAGGAAACCTGTATTGAAATTTGTATTAGTGCCTTTCTTCATTGGAATCTTTAACCTTTCTTCCAATCAAAGAACAGATTTCATCATAAAAATATAGTCCAGATTATGAGAAACTGATAAATTAATAACATAGAATCTATTCAGGGCAAAAATCCACTAAACACCACCTACCTGCTTCAAGCCTGAATTGACTCATGGTATTGCTATTAATTAGTGGAATGTTCTTAGTAAACCCAGCCAGAAATAAGAAATGTAGCCCTGAGACTGGGGCATACGTGTCAGCAGCTGTCTAAATAGCGAATCTTTTGTCTTGCTGGCATTTCTGAAAAGTAATGAAAAATATATTTTTGATTGAGTGTACAGGAAACATTTTTAAGATAAATGAAATTATCTTTGGTTAGATTATTCACTTCACTTGTCCTAAAGTAAAACATATTGTTTAAGTTGTGGGCTGTTTGCTTTAAAAAAGTTTGCTAGAGATTTTCCAAATTAAATACTATTCTGAATTAAGGAAGTATAAATGCACCATTTTCTTTAAATATCAGCACTTAAAAAAAAAAATCACTACTGCAAGCCTTTTGTGGTTCAAACTATTGAATAAATTCAACATAAGTAGATGATGTACTGTGCTCACTGAATTATTTTCTCCAAAAGAGATTTTAGCAAAAAGTGTTCACCAAGTTTAAGTTAAATTTAAGCTATAAATCTTTTTTCCACGATAGCAGAAGACATCAGTGTTCTCATAGTAGCAGGTATTTAAAAAAAAATAAATTATGAAGTTGTTTGCAGGTATCCAAGAAACAATAAGTCACTGGACTTAGAAAGCCTCAGGTGTTTCTTCATGGGCGGGCTTTCATGGAAAAATCATGCTGGTTTTTAGCCCCATTTGGAAAAGGCTGAAGGATCAGCTGGCATTCTCACATGAGAAGCCAGAGGAAGGCTGGTGGACGGCGACCTGGATTTCCACAGGGAAAGGTGGGAAAGGACCTTGAACCAGAGGAGTAGCCTGGGGGGCAAGTGGGATACAGGCAAATGGGTGTAAAGGAGGAGGTCAATTTTGGTGCTGATCTCCTCTCTTTGGTAACTAGTAATAGAGGGAACTGTATGAAGCTGAGATAGGGGAGGTTTAGGCTGGATATTAGGCAGGGGTTCTTTACTGAGAGGGTGGTTGGCACTGGAACAGGCTCCCCAGGGAAGTGCTCACAGCACCGAGCTTGACTGAGTTCAAGTGGTGTATGGATGACGCACTCAGTCATGTGCTGTGACTTGGCTGGTCCTGTGTGGAGCCAGGAGTTGGACTCGATGATCCTTATGGGTCTTTTCCAGCTCAGGATATTCTAGGATTCTATCATTCTAGGTCTAGTTGGGACCAAGAAAAGTAGGCTTCAAAAAGTGAAACCTATAGCATTTCCCCTAGTCATAAATGTTAGACATTTAGCACACACTTTCATCCCTGAAAACAGGAAGATTCAAAGAACCCAGAGGCAGTTCTCCAGATAAAAGCAGCAAATCTTTCTTAATTCCTTTCTGAAAAGGTTGGGGGTTTTGGGTTGGGGTTTTTTTTTGTTTGTTTGTTTGTTCGTTTTGTGGTTTTGTGGGGTTTTTTTAGAAGTTCTGTAAAACGCTTTTCAAGTTGTTATGGATTTTCTTATATGGCAATTTCCATGTTCATGTTTTCTCACCCCACCCTCAAAAAAAAACCAGCCAGCCCAGACCTCTTGCCCCATATCACCTCAGCAAGACCATGTACTGGTGGGAGTCACTGGGAATAGAGTCAGGTGCTGGAGTGTAGTGGGATGCTTGGATGACCTGGAATTGGTAATCTTGGGGCTGCTTTTCATCCTGTGGTGTCACTGCCTGCCCCCTCTGTTGTCACCTGTAGACTGTGATCTAAACCTAGACTATGACATAACCAAAGTGTATGAATTGCAGGCAAACTCACAAGAGTACCATGGCCTCATGACATGTAAAAACTGGAAGGAAGGCTTAATAAATGACTGTGCTGCTCAACACAATGAATGTGCCCAGCTGACTTTGGGAACATGCAAACCATAGGTTTTATTTCTATAAAGAGTTTAAGATACTTGTGAAATACCTCCTTCCAAACAAATGTCAGACGTACTAGGAATTAAGTCATACTTCTAATTGAGGCATTGAGTGTGGCCTCTTAACGAGGAATTAAAGCTTTTATCAATTTTCATTTCATAAGTGTTCTTCGTGGCTTCCTCTTGTTTGTTTTGGTTTTGGTTTTTTTTTTTTGGTCAGCTTATTCTCTTAATATTTGGGTGTTTAACCTTCAATTTTGTTCTCATTCCACAATACTAGTAGATCTATAGGTGACACATATTCCTTGAGCTATTCTCTGATATGTAGGTGATGCACGTTCAAGGTAATGGTCCTCGTTGAAAGGGAAGAGAAAGGTGAAGAGCAAAAATCGATCTGAATAACTTTCTGCATCTTTCACTTCTATTCAACCTGAAGCTTATAATGAATGAGGACCTTCCACTTCCTCACGTTATATTATGAAGAGAGGGTATATTTGCATTGGTATTACCAATTTTCAGTTTTGAAAATACAACAAAGCAGGATATGAATACTGTGAATCACAGGGAAGATAGTCTCAGTACATGGCTAGCTGCTGTTCTTATTAAAATGTATGTGTAGAAATTTACTCTGTGTGCTTACAGAACTGAAATTCTGGGAGGTGTGTAAAAAAAAAAAAAAAGGTTTTTGTTGAAAAATTCATCTTTATATTACAGAGACATTTTCAAAATGAGCAAACAATACACTTTTAAATGTTAAAATTACAGAATAGAAATAAAAAAAATCCCAAACTCTATACAGAATATACACTCAATACATATATTGAATTGGTAATATTTTATTTGTGATAATTTAAAACTCTATATTCTCAAAATGGGTTACAAGTCTGACTGAGGAGAAACTATGTGATACAGTTTAAATGTAGCCAGTTACTGCTCCCAGCTGAGGTCTGATCTACTACCTTTCCTTCATGTTTCACAGTCCAGTAAGGAAGAGTAACTTCAAACACCAATTTATGCCACGGAAACAAACCCCTATAATCTACAGAATGCTCCTTTGGAAGACTTGTAGCTGCAAGGAACCTAGTGGTCTTCATTAGTGATGCAGTCTGCAGTCATGCAGATGACCCGAGGCTCAATACTGGAGGCGCATCCTTTCATTTTTAATCAGAGGCTTCCCTTTGGTTTTTTCCTATGCAACCAAAAGAAAGCTGCTTTTTTTTAATGTTTCAGGTTCTTGTATTCTAACCAATCTGATCTCAGGAGATGGTTGGCTGGCTTTTTTTTTTTTTATTTTTTCTTTCAGATGCACTGTAAAATTTTTTTTTCCTCCAGAACTGCCCTGTCAGCAGTGTAGTCAGCAATATTATACATACATTTCTTTTTCCCTTCACCCCCAATGTTATATTGCAGTGCATTTTTTGGAGCAATCTCCTCTATAAATCTGCTCTGTTCAGTTCTAGAAAAGCAATTTGCAATGTTTTGTTTTCTTCCCAAACTTCACGAGGTACCAATCCCTTCTTGTTGTAAAATAAAAAACAGGCTATGATAGAGACATCTATTTCCACCATACTGATTAACTAGCACAGCCATGTCCCTTCCAAGAAACAGCTCCTTTTGAGTAAGCAATCCATTTCAAATGGTCTTTGGTCTTGTTGCTCTGCTGTGTAATCCCTTTTTTCTTTGTGTGTGTGTGTGTGTGTAAGGGCTCTTTAATCATAGCCAGCTCCATTGGTTCCAAGTGATTCTTGGAAGGATGCCAGTGTAAAAGTAGGCAGAGGACAGGAAAATTAACCTTTGCTTTAAAAAAAAAAAATTCCCAAGGTTTCTTTTTATTATTTGACCTTCTCAGAGGCTACAGGACTATAATCATGGCATATAACTAGATGCTGCAATGCTTTTTATTTGACTGACTTATAGACATAGAAGCTGATTAGAAGTGAAAGCCTGCAGCCAAATATCTCCTAGGCACATGTTATAATATATCATGGATTAGCTTAAAGAAAGCCTGATGAAATAACCATTTCTATCTGTTCCCACCTTTTAATTTCTGTTGTGTCCCATTTTCAGTAACTAGTCGAGCTGGCTGTTTCTGCAATGGCAGCTGACTTCTACTAGTGCTCTCACTGTAGGCACAAAATTAGTGCAGCAATTTACATCTTGTAAAAACAATCCCAAGTCACTGATTTCTATCTGGGGATCCAGCTGAAAAGAATCTCTCAGTTTTGTTTAACCACCTGCAGCAAGACCTGCTTGGACATTGTATGTTTTCTGCTGTTGCCTGTCTATGAGTACTCTGGAATATCCCCAGAGCACTCCCAAAGTTAGTTCAGGTTCCAACAATGTGTTGATGAGATGGTTGGTAGGGCTGATTGATGCCAGATGCCTGGACAGAACCAAAAACTCCTTTCTAGAGCATTCATGACAAAACCAAGGCAGAGTATGTTGGTGCCGAACAGTGGATGAGTGGCTCTAGGAGACAGATAACTCTTTTCTTCACCTACAAGGTTAAGGTAGGTGAGTGTGCCTTGTCATGAAGCACCACAGGGTACCCAGTGTGCTTAGGGATAAACAATGAGAGGTCTGTGTGTGCTGTGGCATGTGCTGCATTAGCATGAAGGGTCTCTTCTTCATTGAGAAGTTACTCTATTTCTGCTTTGGGGAGTTTTTCTAATTATTTGCATATTTGCATCTTGGGAAACCTGAAATGTGCAAGCATGTAATTTCCTGCCATGGATTTCAGTACAATTTCTTCCTAAGTCTGTGATAGATGTAGTCTTTTTTTTTTTTTCCTTTTTATATTGAACTACAGCATTCTCTCTGTCATCCCATTCTGAAGCACATTCTTAATTGAATTTTTATTCTGTAATTTAGGTATAGCACCTAAAAAGGCTGCTACAACAATTCTGAGGTCTACTGGACAATTCGTGACTCAGCTGCTAGCTTCCTGCACCATGGATCCTTGTGGAATCCTAAGGAGTAGGTAGGTCTGAGAAAGGGGGCTGACTGAAGTGATACCAAAGTCAAAAGGTGCATTCTTTTGCCAAAGGGCAGATACTGCTTCTCTGTCCAGCTAATGGGGATGGCACGACTCCCTCTCACTGCTCTTGTAAATAGGAAGTCTGTGAAATTAGGAGTAGGAAAGTCTCCATGATCCAGCTAGAATATCAGTTTCACACTCTGAGCCATTGTTACCAGCCTTGTTCTATACTTGTTGAACTATTGTCTTCAAACCAGCTTTCTGTGAGCACTGGTTATAGTTGAACTTCTGTCAAACTCACTTCCAAGTTCATGGCTAGCTGTGCTGGGGATGTGCTCAGAGGAGAGCTGTGGTTAGACATAACTAAGTTCCCTTAGCAACTGTGAATAATTTCCCCACTGGCTCCCTGTGTTAAAGAAGGAAATTTGGTTTGAAGATTAATTTTGGCTTCTCCCTTTCCCAGGGTGTTAAAGGTCAGTCCCCCACTGATTCTGGTTTGAGGGAGCCTTCAGGCCATTCTTGAATACTCTTATAACTACAAAACAAAGTTTGAGTCCATTGGAACAAAGTGAAGTGCTGCAATGCAGATCAGCAACATAAGAACACAAAGATTAAAGATGACAGCCCAAGAGTAATTTTGTTAGTGTTGTTAACACTCAAAGAGAGCTGAGGGAAGAATTTCAACCAACTTCATGCATCAGAGTAAGATTAAAACAATATCTCAAGCCACATCCTCTGTTGATAGAGAGGAAGAAGCAGTTCTCTGCCAGAGGAAAATATCCAGTCTGGATTCAGCATGTTCCTATATTTTTCTGGATGCCAGAAGAGCATTTAGTGCCTGTGACTCTGTAACCCCTTATCCTCACACCTTCAACCATTTGAGAAAAAAATCTTTGGATGTATGTTCAGTGACACTGAACTTTTAGTTTAGTTCTTGCCTGTTACTCCTAGGTCCAAAGAAGAGCAAAAGGAGAGAAAGCAAACTTAACATAATGTAGGACTGTGAGTGGGGAAGCAGTTGGAAACTGAGGTCACTGCGTCTGTTGGAGACTGACCTACCCCAGCTGAATGGCACTAATCTGATGGCTTTACCCTTACAGGTGACTTCAGTTCAGGCCTGGAGTTTCTTGGAGCAGATCTTTAAGCAATAAGTTTATTTCTGTGGATACCCAGTCTTAGCTGGAAAAATCTAGATGCTATTGTACTGCAAATAAATCATCATAACCAGTGCCAACACTTGGTGTAAAATAGCTATGTGCACAGCCTCTATTCTGAGAGGAGGGTTATTCCTACGAGGGTTTCTCTAACCAGTATGAATGTTTGTTCTCTAAGTTTAGTCCAAATTGCTTCCATGAACTCCTGGCACTTGAATTATCCATGAGGGGTGCAACTGTTTGTCATGTAGTTTGTGCCACGGGGAATAAAGTTTGTGCATTAGAATGCAATGGGGTCGAACAGGGGAGTCTGCAAGTGCTGCAACCGCTCCCAGGCCAGAGCTTTCCATGCCTCTCCCTTTTCAGAAGCAATTGAAGTTCTCCTTTGGGAGCAGGCAGAAAAGAAAACACTTTACTTACATCAAGCACGAGTCTCTCAAAGACGTTCACAGTGTGGCACAGTTTCTGAGCCTGTGTACAGCTTGCACAAACGTAGAATTTGGGAGAGAAGATCCTAGATGTAGATGACAAATTTGCTAGAGTGAATGAGCTGTGTTTTCCTGCACAAATGATGACATTAAACAACTCCTTATCTACAACACATTTCCTTATTAAGCATTACCCAAAGAGAGAAAAGCATAAACTAACAGATACAAAATTTTACTAGGGAAAGCTCTACAGCATTTATGAAATTAAAGCAGAGAGCTTCCTATAAACCACATTCCCTATATTTTCCATCTTAATCTGAATAAATTCAAAGGTGGATCTAAAGTGCAGGGAAGTCAGTGGAAAACTGCCTGTTGACTTAAAAAGATGGTGGATTAGGCCCACGAGGAATAAAGGGCTTTTTACATTGGCCAAGCTTTGAAGATTAATTCATGAGAGCAAAGTTCAAAGTGTTTTAGAAATGCCCTCACAAAATTTTCTGTTTCAATAAAACAGAAAACTGTTACACCCCTACTTCAGAACAGTTTTCCCTAAAACAAGACTGAGCCATTTCATTAATTTTGGGACACTAATTTAACAAAACATTTTTTTGTAATTCAAGGTTGTATGTGAGCAAGTCTCAAGAAAGTAATTCATTTTTTTCTTTAGAGCAACTTCTGATAATTAGGAAGCAATTAGATGTCAAGCTAATTAAAGTAGCTTTTCTTTTCTTCATATAAAACAAACCGTATGTTCTGAAGTGGTTCCAGTACATTCAAAGCCCTGAAATTGGGCCTGAAAGAAAGGATTCGCATCTGCTTCTCAAGGTCTACTCTCCCTGTAAACTCATGAATAATCATTGTCACCAGCTTATCACTGTCATATTAGGAGCTTAGTATTACATTTTATTTAAACCTGATCCAGATGGCTGCCAAGAGATTTTCAGGCAAATGAACTGAGGCAGACAATCATCAAGTAACATTTTATTGTTCATGCATACGAGTGCATTCCAGGTACACAAAGTACTTTGCTATACAGCTGAAAAACTTTGTGTTTGTGTTTTGTGTTCATTTTTTTGTTGGTTTTGTTTGTTGCTTTTCCCCACTTTGGCACCTATCAACTTAATCTTCATCAGTGGTTTGCCATGATCATTTTTCTTTCAACATTCCTTGGTAGTGGAATGCCATCTATGATCCATTCTTTATCAGATATTTAATTTACTTGAATTTACCAAATCATAAATTTACCAAATCATTCAATTCACAAGCTAAATAATAGAAGCAGGAGTAATGAAGTTATGCTAACTTAGCATACTGGGGAAAAAACATCTGTTTTCTTTCTATTAGTCTTTGTGGGTGTTAATGCTCAGTGCATATGCTCATCTTTAATACAGCTGTGGTAAACACTTTTCCTCTTGTAATATGGAGAGATTCCTTTTGTAGTGGCTGACAAAATAATTTTACACCTGTGTTTGCAAGTCTTTGATAGAGAGCAGTAGAACTGAATACACAACTGCCATTCAAATAGAGTACTATATCATATCTAAATCTGCTCCTACTTGATTTCATGAGAGATATTCTATATATTAACTTTTTTAAACAACACTGTATATGTGAATGTAAATGATTTCCCTTGTATAAATCATAGAACCACAGAATGGTTTGGGTTGGAAGGACCTCAAAGGTCATCTCATTTCATCCTCTTCTGCCATGGGCTGGGGACACCGTCCACTAAACCAGGTTACCCAAATCCCCATCCAACCTGACCTTGAACAATGCCAGGGAGGGGGCAGCCACAGCTTCTCTGGGCAACCTGTGCCAGTGACTCAGCACCCTCACAGTAAAGAACTTCTTTCTTACATCTAATCTAAGTCTACCCACTTTTATTTTAAAACCATTCCCCCTTGTCCTATCACTCTATGCCATTGTAAATGGCCCCTCTCCACCTATCCTGTAGGTTCCTTTAGGTACCAGAAGGCTGCTGTAAGGTCTAGTGGAGCCTTCTCTTCCTAGTGGAGCCTTCTCTTCCATGGGCTGAATAAGCTCAACTCTTGGCCTGGAGAGGTGTTCCAGCCCTCTGATCATCTCTATTGCTCTCCTCTAGACTTGTTAGAACAGGTCCATGTTCTTCTTATACTTGGGACTCCAGAGCTGGACGCAGTATTCCAGGTGGGGTCTCACAAGAGTAGAGGGGCAGAATCACTTCCCATGGCTGGCTGGTCATGCTTCTTTTGATGTAGTCCAGGGTACAGTTCACTTTCTGGGCTGCAAGCGCACATTTCTGGGTTATACTGAGCTTTTGTTTACTGACCCACCCAAGTTCTCTCCTCAAGGCCGATCTCAATCCATTGTCTACCAGTCTGTAGCTGTACTTGGGTTTGCCCCAAATCATGTGCAGAACCTTGCACATGGCCTTATTGAGCTTCATGCAGTTCACACTTCATGCAGCCCATTTCTCAGCCTGTCTAGGTCCCTCTGGATGGCATCCTTTCCCTCCAGCATGTCAACTGCACTACACAGCTTGGTTCATTGGCAAACTTGATGAGGATCCACTCAGTCCTGCTATCCATGTCTCCAACAAATTTGTTAAACAGTACTGGTCCCAATATAGATCCCAGAAAAATGCCACTTACCATTTTTCTCTACTTGGACACTGAGCCATTGACCACAACTCTTTGACGGCTACTGTTGAGCCAATTCCTTATCCACCAAGTAGTCCAACCATCAAATCCAATTTAGAGACAAGGACATTGTGCAAGACAATGTCAAGTGCTTCGTAGAAGTCCAAGCAGAAAACATTTGTGACTCTTCCCTCCATGAATGCTGTAACTCGGTTGCAGAATATCACCAAATTTTCAGGTGAGATTTATCCTTTGTGAAGTCATGTTGGTGGTAAAATCATGTCCTTATTTTCCATGTGTCTGAGCATAGTTAGCATGAAAATCTGCTCCGTAATCTTGCCAGGCACAGGGGTGAGACTGACTGGTCTGTAATAGTTCCTTAGGTCTTTCTTTTTCCCCTTTCTAAAAATGAGAGTTATGTTTCTGCTTTTTCAGTCACTGGGAACTTCACTAGACTACCATCACTTCTCAAATATGATAGCAGATTTTCATTTTATGTTATTTCCAAACCTACCTCAGGAAAGATTTTTGACTGCAAAGTAGTTTTTCCAAGCCTAACTTTTGTATAAAACAAAAAAATAAAATCACTTGGGGGGAAAAAATACTGTGGTTTCTATCTTTTTTTTTTTAAGAAAAACAACATTCATATTAAAATGTCAGTTTAATTTATTAATTTTTGTTGTATGTTTAGATGATTTTAAAAAAGATGATCTTTAAAAAGGCTGCATTATTTCATTGCACTGGAAGCAGGTAGCATCTTAATTCAGAAGAAAAGCCCTTTCTATCAATGCTACTAATCGATGCAAATTTTTTCTAAAATTTGCATTGATACCTCAGCTCTTATGTCTTCTTATCCCATATCAATAGTGGTACTATTCTATTCTAAGATTACTGTTCTAAAAAAAAAAAAAAAAAGGCAGCTTCTCATTAAAGCAAAACTCAGAAAAATAAACAAAATTCTATAATGAAACTGTGTGGTGGTTTGACCCTGGCTGGAGGCCAGACTCCCACCAAAGTCATTCTATCCACTCTCCTCTTAGCTGGACAGGGGAGAAAATATACTGAGAGGCTTTGGAGTCAAGACAGGGACAGGGAGAGATCATTCTGCAATCAGTGTCATAGTGTCATGGGCAAAACAGACTCAACATAACTCTCTAACTTATAACGCTACACAAACAGAGAAAACTGAGTTGGATATTGAGAAGTACAAACAGCTCTTAAAATACCACCACCTTCCACTCTCATCTTTGTTGTCTTCAGTCTATTCATGATGTTTCTCTTCCCCAGGATGGTACAGGAGAAAGGGGGGGGGAATAGGGAATGGAGGCTTCAGTCTTCAGTCACTTCCTCATGAGTTGTTGTCCTTCTGGGGAGGGGGAGCATTTCTCTCTGCTCTCCACTGCGCCAGTGTGGGGTCCCACCCACAGGAGACAGTCCTCCATGACCTTCTCCACATGAGTCCTCTCCCACAGGGTCTCAGCTCTTCACCAACAGCCCCAGCATGGGACACTTCTATAAACTCATAAAATGTCTGTCAGTCCCAGAATGCTGGCCTCAGCCTGGACCCCCACAGAGTCACCTGCTCTTGTGTGGGCCTCCATCTCTCTATCTCTCTGCCTCTTATCTCTCTCCACAGGCTGCAGGTGCTGCCAGGGGTTTGCTGCAACAGGTCACAGATTCTTCCATATTCCTCCCTCTACTCCAGGGTGGGCTCCTGACCAACCCGGGTGCTTCTCCACAAGCTACAAGTGGGGTGTCTTCACCCCCTACGGGCTGCAGGGAGACACCCGCTTCACCATAGTATTCTCCACAGGCTGCAGGAAATCTTCTCTCAATGTCTCCTCCTCCACCCTCTTCACTGACCTTGGTGTCTGCAAAGTTTCTCACATCTCCTCACTCCCTTCTCCAGTGGCAAAATGCGGCTGTTTGTGTTTTTCTATCTCTAAAATGTGATTCACAGAGGTGCTGTGACCGGCGCTGATTGGCCTAGCCAGACTTGTTGGCAACAGGCTTTGGGAGTTTGGCCCTGGGAGCCCAGCTGGGATTTACTTTACTGGACCCTTGAGAAACTTCTAGCTGCTTCTTAAAGAAGCCACATTGCAAACCCACCTCAAACTATTAATAAACTATATTTTTTTTCTTCTGAGTTTTTTTCATAAGGAATTTTGAAGGAACTGATTTAATTTTGCATTTGAGTACGTACAAGCTCCCCATGAAAGCATCTGTGCTTGATATTTTACTGTGGTAAAGGCCAGCATGAATCCCTTGTGATATGTTTGACCTTCAGACTTGAAATTATCTTGTACTTAGCTTATTATTTTTTCCTGAAACATAGGCTGAAAATTTTTAAACAATGGAGGGGACATAGACACATTAACGTTAATGGTGTATATGTACCTCAATCCCCTAGACAGTTTTGAAAACCTCTGCTGCAGATTTCAGATATATTATCTTATGAGGAACTACTATAGTAGCATTGCATTTGTATGGATAATGGAGCCATTATCTAATCATCATTGTTCCATGTTTCATACTCTCCTTGAACTCATGTTTTAGTGATTTTCTGCATGATAAGTACATTTGTTAGATATATTTGAGATAGCACATAAAGGCTGTGGCAAATTACGATGGCTGCAGAAACCCCGAGACAGGGTGAGAATGTAAAAAATCTTCAGTGGTATTCAGCTTCGAGTCATCATCTCAATTCTTGGTATCAAACAGTGAGGCACAGACTGTGGGAGTGGGAGAAAGCACCTCCTGGAGTATGAAAACAAAATGGCAAATAACAGGGCAAGACCCTGGAAGAACAGCACACCAAGCTTCCATATTTTCACCCAACAGAGCTACCGCAGTGTTAGTCAATACAATCTGACCTCTGTTAATTAACTCAGGAAGATCCTAGGGTGATGAAAGGACTACAAAGTTACTATGGGGCAACTGTGATACTCGACTCCTTGTATGAAATTGAAAGTTCAAAGGACTGCAACAGATTGACATTTGCAGTTATCAGTAGGATTCTTAGACTGTACAGTTTTGGTTGCCCATGGGAGTACCTCCAGCGAGGGTGATTTCAAGGGGATGTGACCAGCAACTTCTAAAAACCAACCCCTTATGTCAGCTTCCAAAGTGACTCATCTTCCCATGAGGGAAGGTGGCACAAATGGGGAACATGTCCATGTTTCTTATTTTATTACAACCTAAACTGTGAGTGCAACTCATGTGCAAACTAGATGTGTGCAAGTACTGAATAAAAAGGGGAGCATACGATCACCTTTGAGGATTTAGTCTTCTCTCAAAATGAAGTTTAAAATTCACGGTATTGTCCCAAGGATGGAGACTCTGATGCCTTCAGAAATTGACTTTACAGTATTTGCTTCCTACTCTTCTGTCAGATGCTATACTATGCTGTGCTTTGTCCTGTTATCAATAAAAAGAATAGATAAATCATCAAAGTGAATAATGTAAATTAAACTAGATTTTCACTTGTTTGTAACTTTTTAAGGATGGCTGTGGCTTGTGTCATAGTATTGTCTATTATTGGTCTCACTGTTGAAAAAATCTCATTCATGATGTCACTATGAAAAAGTGAAGAGTCAATTTGAAGTGAAAGTGTGGCAACTGCAGAAACAGCAATAGAAAACAATTCTCCCATGAGTAATTTCAGCCACTCCCTTACATTCAAACTGCAAATAAGACAATGGTGTCTCTTTCTCATCAAACAATATGGAAATTTCCCTACTGGCACTACTTTTCATGCACTATTTTAATATTTTTTTCCACCATCTTTGAGATTTTCATTGACTCTGTCCATGCCTTTTTTTCCAGCTGTCCTCAAATCTTTGTCTCTTTATGACGGTGATATTCCACCAAGAACATCATCCTAAATGTTTCCTCCTCCATCTGCCCTCCTTTTGCTTCTGTAAGGAATAATTTTCATTTCCCACTCTTCAAGAATCAAGTCCAGCCTAGCATGACTTTTTCCCCTACTAGAAACTCAGTCTATTCAATTAAAAGTCTTAAAGATTTCCCAGTGAATCTCACTGCACCCATTTGATCCTATGGACTCACCAGGGCAGGTTTTTGTGAGACAAATTTGAGTGCAACTGTGGGTGCCTGACAAGTAATTAGAAACTGCGCTCATACAGTCATTGTCACAGCTGGTTCTTGGTTTTCAAAAAGCCCTGCATTGCAAGGAGAGAGCATCAAAGATCTCAGAACTCTGGAGTACCGTTCATTCGGAAATAGCTGTACCTTTCAAGCTCAGCACCTCTCAGGACTTGAAATATGCTCTCTGAATGTCAGGAGATCAATGTTGTGCTGGCAACATATGCCCAGCGTCAGTGTTTGAAGATGTTAGCTTTCTTTTCATCACCTCAGCTTTTCATTCCTGCATTCACGTTCTCATTTATGCAATGGGGAATCACTGCTAAACACTCTTACTGAAATCCTGGGCAATACGTTTTCCTTGTGATTAGCCTGAATATCAAACAGCTGTTGCAATGATGTGCTGATGTTAGTAAAAATAATATCTGACATTTACACAGCAACCTACATCCTTAAATATTTTCTTAGAACTATATAGCAGGGAGGAATAGGTGTCTCTTATGAGCTCAGACTACGAAATGAAACCCTGCTTTGTGAAGATGCACAGATCCAAAAGAGTGGACTTCACCTTGGCTCCACTCTCCAGGAGGGACACAGCTCCTAGCAGGAGTTCACAACTTTTTCTGACAGACTCCATGGCCACTTTTTCTCTTGTTGCTCTAGGTAACATTCAAAAAAGGGGAAATACCAAGTGGCCTTTTTGTCAAAACCTACATTGTTTCATTATAAAGGAAGTTTACTCTGTAAGAAAAGGCCATCAGGGATTCCTAAGCATAAACATAGACACAACTTCTCACCAAGCAAGTCCTTACATTTCTGGCTGTCAAGCATTATAACTGTATCCTATTGATATATCTTTTTCCTAGGCATCTGTTCTTGTGCACTGCTAGAGAGGGAAACAGGGATGAATCTTTAATCTGATCCAGTACAGTAGTCCTTGGGTTCTAACATACTATTTAAATACGTAAGACCCAGAATCTGAACAGTCAAGTCTTCGACTGGGTCACTGGGAGGCCTCCATATGCATGTGAAGATTGAGTCTGGCTTCTCTGGGGTCAGCATTGATCTGTTTGACCTTATTTAAGTGTATTCTCCACAAATTATACATTAAATACATAATCTGAGATCTCCATTTATAATGGAGTTAGAAAGCGGTAACTTTCTTCTCTGACCTTTCTTAGAAAAAGTTAATTTTGTCCAACCAAAGAGTGGTACATTATCTGCAGAAATTTGGATTCAACTCAACTGGCTATTTAAGGTTAGGTGTCCACTCTCAAGCACTCATTTACATTCCATGGCCAGGATGGATAGACAATCTCCTCTCTAAGACACTCCATCCATCCTCTCCACTGACTCATGAAGAAGCCCAGAGACTAACTCGGGCTAGATGTTTTCATAAGATAATAATAGGTTGCATTCATTTTCTCCACTCTGATGCTTTAGTTTGTTTATTTTTTGTTACAGGGAAAGTTTATTCCTTTTGTGGACTTGTGTGTGTCAAGCGGGTTGAGAAATCAGATATATCAGATTATCCAATAGTGGCATCAAGCACAAAATCCCAGTCATGGCATCATGAAGACTTCCTGTTCAAACCTATCATGAGAAGTCACTCTGTGTGGTTTTAAGCTATTTCTTGACAAATAGTTAGAGAACGACCAATTAGTTCAATTTATGAGCTCACCAAAACCCGTGGAGAAGGGATGGGTTTGGACTGCTGATTCTACCCTGTCTTTTCCCTCTGAAAACATGTTGTTTTCCATGAGAAAGGAGGAAGGAGGGGTATGCTAGCCCAGGCTCTCCCTTTTGCTCATTAGATGGAGATGTCTGGCAAATCTCAGCATTTCACTTTTTCCATGAACATCATCATCCCAGTCAGAAAAATGTGATAGCTACTTATCCTCCTGCACTGTTTGGTTTGTACTGCTTGTCTTCGTCCAGCAAGCGCCAGCTGCAGTTTGCATCTTGCCAGGACATGCAGTCCTGATTACCAGATAGCGCACTGTTTGGTATGCTGATGCTCAAACAGAAACAGAAACAGACGCTCCTCAGGTGCTCGATCTCTCTGTTTATTCCCAAACATGAGACAGCCGACTAGGGGTAAAGGACCTATCAGCTGAAACAGTGGAATTCAATTTGTAACAAAAGAATGTCTTCAGGCAGTTGTTTAGACATGTCGCTAAGATATGGCAGTTTCACTTTATCCTCTGCTGCAAACGGCAGAGGAAATTAGCTAGCTGTAGCCTCATTGGTGAGTTTATTACCTAATGCCTGGTGAGTGAATATTGAATATGCTGGTGTTGCCAGGCAACTGCCTGACGATGACAGTGGTCAGAGCGTGCACAAGGAACTCTGTTAGAGGAGTACTGTACAGCCAGGGTTGGCTCGATTTACCATTGCCTACCATGGCAAGTAATTAACAGGATGTCTAGTTTTTTTTCTGGAGATGCACATAGCTCCTTTCTGATCGTGAGATGTCTCTAGGAGCCAGTGAAGATAAACTGGAGGGAGGTGGCATACCAATCCTTTGACCAATAAAATGAACTTAAGAAGGAAACCTTTTTGCAGTCAAACATGCTCTGACCTTAAGAGTGCTATAAATGCAGGACTGAGCTGGCTGTTTTTGCAAGTGCTAGTGGCTGCACAAGAAGGTTAAGCACATGTAGGACTGATCTTTGCCTTAGAGTCCAACTGGCAGGAGATGCTATTTGTCCTTACACGTACCTCCCTTACCCTCTAGAACTGGGTATTTGCCAGGAGGCAAATGGTTACCTGGGAATTGGTCCTGATCCATGGTATCACATGAATCTTGGCTGGGATGAATCTGGGCATCCTTTGGGGATTGCTGGTCAGCCTTGGCCAAACACATGGCCAGGGCTGTTCAGTTGGCACACACGAATGACATCCAGTGCCCAGCAATGCTCCCTGACACTAACATGTTGGTACAGAAGTAGCCTGTGATGCTGCTTCCTCTGTATTTCTAGTCCAATTTTTAATCTGTAGAATGGTGGAGCCCTAAGTTCCCATGTCATCTCAGAAGACTATAAGACCCCACCAGCTTTCCCCTTGACTGAGCAGTGCTGCTATCTCTGGAGCTGCTTGGCTTGATAACTGGCTAAACCCAGCAAGAGTATACTACCTCAGCAGAGAGCCTGCAAGGCTTTGGGGAGTCCTCGGGTACCCCTGTTCTGGACATAAGGCTCTTGCACTCACCATCCTTTCCCTGGAAATGATGAATCACATGACCTTATGAAAGTTATTTTATTTCCCTGCTTTGCCTCCTCATCGCAAATGGACATCTCATCAGCACACTTCTAGTATTCATTATTTAAGGGATAGTACTGCTATTTAATCTTTGTATTATAGTAGCATCCAGAGGTCCCAGTTGAAAGGCAATATACAAATACAACGTGAAAGGCAATTTCTTCTCAAAGGCCTGACATAGTAAACAGAAAAGCAACACTGCAGGGTGATTTGCTCCACATCCCACAGGGGAGTAGTTTCAAAGCAGTATCTCCCAAATTTTTGACTGCTGAAAAAAACCTTGATTTGAGGTGAAACTAAATACGTAGTTTTCATACTGGTTATATATACTAATGCTTCTGAATGAAGTAGTGATATTATTCAGTTAAAACATTTGTCATTGAAAATTGAATTATGATGAAACCAAATTCTGTTGTAAATTCACACCTGTTTTTACCAAAAGACATAGTGGAAAATGATTAGGCAACAATCAACATATTTGGCCAGATCAGTTTCTCAATCAAACTTCTTGAATTCCTTTCAAAACAAAATTTAAGAATGATTTTCAAAGCTCAGAATAGTCTTGATTTTTTTTTAAGTTGACTGAGTGAGGAGCTAAATGAAAAAGTATCTTCTATATATTTTTTTTCCAATGTTTTGCTTTCCTTAAAATAATTTTATGTTCACCCAAAAAGTACTGCATTTTGTAGTATCTGTACTTTATAGGATACTCTTTGCAGAATTACACTTTGCATTTTCAGGTAGACAATCTGAGTCTCACATTCAATGAATGTTAATGGTTGTGCTTTACTGTCTTGGTTCATAAAGATATCTCTAGTAAAGAGAGAATGTAAACATGTGTTTCGAGTAGGGTGAAAGTTCTTAAAAGCTCTTCTGTTTTGTCCAAGTCCAAACAAAGTCATGTCTTTTTACATTATATTTTATATCTCCAATTAAATTCTAATGCACAAAGTCACAGAAAATAGCATTTCCCCTTTTTTTTCACTCAGACAATCACAGAATCACAGAATTGTAGGGATTGGAAGGGACCTCAAGAGACCATCGAGTCCAACCCCCCTGCCAAAGCAGGTTCCCTAGAGCAGGTCGCACAGGTCGGCATCCAGACAGGTCTTGAATATCTCCAGAGAAGGAGACTCCACAACCTCCCTGGGCAGCCTGTTTCTTCGCTCTGTCATGGCATCATCCCTGTGCTCATGGTGTGGCATCTTCCAAGCTAAACCCTGGTGTTTTGTTGGATCCGAAGTAGAATGCTGAGGTTGTCCAGAGCCATCTGAGGTCAAAATGGAAACTTTATGTAATCAGGGACATTTGGATCCATCGCCAAGGTTTAGACAGCACTGAAGGTCCTTAGACTGATGAAGCTATTCTGTGAGGTAGCAATGAATCTGTTAATAAAATTGCAAGATGTAGCCTGAGAGCAAACTCTTTTATTCATCTGGATAAAAAGTCCTTCGAAGTTTATAACCTGGCAGCAGCTCATCTGGCATGCAGCATATTTGGCAGGAGCCTGGATATGCCCATTAGACATTAAAAAACCAATGTCATTCTTCTGGCATGAAATGGGATGGTCATAAAAGTAAGAATTTTTAACTTTTTTGAATCTTAGACATGTTTTTCATTACTAGTTTGTTATTTGTCACCATTATTTGGTGTAGAGCAAGCAGTCTATGAGCTGCATATAGAAGTAAACAGAAATACATTCATTTTGCAAACAGATCACAGTCCGAGACCCATAGAATTCGAATACCTGCAAATCATCAAGATGTTTAGGTTTTTACCTGAAAATAACCCAACCCCACCACATTTTAATGAATGTGGATGCACATAGTTCACTGATGTATTAAAAGTGGAAAGACGATCAAATCATCAAGCTCCCACTGACACAGATGAACCAGTGCTAACACAGCTGGGAATTTTTTTTCCCTGAAATTCCCCAGTGTGGAGAGGCTGCTGATATGCTAACATTAATATCTCAGAATTGAACACTCCTGGGCTTTGGGGAAATGAAATTGAAACGTAAAATTAGATCTGTACGGTGGTTCAAAACTTAGATATGCATTTTTCAGTGAAAACTAATATCCAATTTAAAATCATTCTATAGGAGGTAAATTTAAATATAATGAGTAAAGTGCATTGCATTGTGGGTAACGTAACTTTAAAAGCTACATAAATGGAAAAATAAAGGAAAGCTGAAACAAGAAATTAAATGTTCTCCTGAGTATCTCCTATGTCCACAAATTAACACAGTTATTCATATTTTGATTCTTTCAAGATTCTTATACCTGCTATTTTCAAGGTTATAAACATCTTTCTCTGTTTATTAAGATTTGCTCTGCTATCAGAATCTTGATGAACCATGCAATCTACGTTACTGTTACTTCACAGCTGACTTAGGTTAAGTTTGAGCAGCAATAGTAAATGTTTGTTCCTTTTAAATAATTTATCTGTTTGTCTTCTATCACAAAATTTTGTGTGCTTCTGAATATTCTGGAACACGTATTTCTACTAGGAGTCTGAGAATAAGTATAGCTTTAAAAGATTTTTGACAAATGCTCTACAAAGATCACTCAACATAGAAAAACTTTAGACAAACGAATGAGATAATGTTTATGTATTGTTACAAAAAATTACTGTCATGTGGAACAGTGACTTGTCTTAAATTTAAGATTAACTTTATCCCCTTAGCTTGAGCCTTTAATCTGTAGAAAAGCCTGGGGATTTATGCGCGTTAACAGACCTGAATTTTTTATTTATCCTTCTTTCCTTTTACTTGTTCATTTTCCACCTGTGTGTCCCCTAAGAACCTGAAAGAAATGATTGAAAGGAAAAATATGGTGATTTATTTGCTATGTCTCCATTCTGCCACACAGGCAGCAGTACAGTTAAAACCAAGGTGATTGTTAATGGTTTAACGTAACATAAAGTTTTGAAATTCGGGGCCAGAGTGTGCAGCTGGTAGCAGTACCTAGAAATGCACGGGTTGTTAAATGAGACTGTTAATCTTACAGAACTGCGTCAGTCTATGCCCTGAGAGGTGATCCATGGCCTTCAGTGTTCAGAATTCCTAAGGAATCTTTCCTGTTGCCAATTAAATTGACAAATATCATTGTTCTAAGTGAGAACACATTATATGTTGACATATGTGTTTATAGTTTCTTTACATGTTGAATGTTTTATTGAAAAATATAAACAATCTGTTGGTTTGCAGGTCACATACATAGCTTCCTGGTACATGAGTTTTGATTTTTATTTTCTGGTGGAGAAAGGAACTGAAGCAAGGTCATCATGAGACTCATATGCTAACTACTGGGCTGTTGTGGGAAGGTATATTATGTAAACAATCCGCCTTTAATACCTACAATTAAAGACTTTAGAGATTATTTCTAAATGATTTTTTTTTCCAAGAGAGGACACCAGGTTCTGCATCCTAATTTAACTGAGGAGTTTAAGCTTCAAAGAAAATGAGAGATTTTGGATACTTCTATGTGTCATGCATCCTATTAAAATAGCTTCCTACCCAGTAACTTCTTTTATTTGGGGAGAGGTTATCATTCCTCTTAATAAGGCTTCTGTGCACTCATGTAGGGAGTTTATGTCCTAACACCTGGATTCCAAATTTAATGTTATGCTTTGGATTTATGTTTTATAACACCTGACCTATTAGCACCCACATTCCTTAATTAACCTGTTCCAAAAAAAGGTCATATGTCTGCTTGTCCTTGCAAATTCACTGGAATAAATTAGAAAACATACCACTAAATTCAGTGGAGTTATGTTAGTAGGATAGCACAGTTGATAGTGTTGAATCAGGTCTTTCAAAATAAGTGAAATTAGCACCTGATTGATCTAGGAAAAGCAATTTAATAACTAATGAATATTTGAAAGACTTGCTGTAGGAGTGTAAGTGCGCTGGAAATAGATTCTCTCAAAAACAAATGGGAAAACATAAATTAGGGGAGGAAAAGAATAAAAAATTCATCAACATAAAGGCAGTAATGAAGTGCAATTTAAATTCAAGAAGAGTATCTTTTTAAAAAAATATATTTTCTAAGAAGTTGAAAAAAAATATATGCTTCTTCGGATCATCCTGAACAAGTGCAGGCTTTCTGTACTCACATCTCACTTACTGGAACACCTGAAAACTTCAGTTTTCCTTCTTTTCTAACAATCCAATAGGTGTATGGGAAATGCCTATTTTGTTTTCAGATAAAACCAAGCGCTTACTAGGTAGTTCATCATATAGATGAATATTGGGTGAATAAGGATTCGTACTTTGATTCCGCCATTTCATCACTTCCCCCTCTCCCGAAGCTCATAAATTGCAGAACAAAGGAAAAAATATTGTTTTTTCTTAATTGCTGATTTTACCATGTTTGATTTTATATCCTGTAAAAGAACAGAAAGTTTAACAGTGGCTTTAGATTAAGTGAATATCCATAACACAGAAGAAAAACAATCTGAAAATTCAAGTACCTTCTATGACATGAACAGAAAATGAGAGATTAATTGGTTTCAAACTGAACACATGAATTTTACCCCTTTTCTGAAATGAATGCACTAAACCTGAGTGCAAAGTTGAAAGAGTAGGGGAAAAGGAAGGGGAAGAGAGGTGGGAAGGGCAAAGGAACAGAGAGAGTAAGAGAACATCTTTGCCAAGTCATGCCAGAATAAAAGCTGGAAGGAGTTCTCTGTCATAGCCTCGGTGATGTTACTCTTGTAATTCTATTTGGAAGTGGAAAAAAAATTGCATTTTCAACTTTGAACCCTTGCCATTCATTCCTGTACTGTGACCTCAGTAGTCTTTTCGATTGAGGTATGAAGAGCGAAACAGTGGGAAGTGACAGAGCAGAAATCAAACTGCATGAGTAATTTTCTTTTATTTTCTTTGTGTTCTTTATATAATTCTGATGGCAGACAAGCTAAAGTTAATGAACAGTAGTAAAAGCATCTGCTGAAGCCGTGTTAGTAGATTCACCTCTGTGTTACAACTGCAGTGCTGCAAAATTTATCCAAGGTCTCTTTGGAGCAAGTTTTTAAATGAGGTGAAAAGTATAGGAGTATACAGCTCATGAAGGAACCATATAGTTGTGTGGTACCATAAATAAGTGCCAGCATTTCCTCATTAGTAACTACAAAAGCAGTGGGTAAAACAATTTGGAAAATCGGGGAGGGGAGGTTCACCCCCATTAGACCACTATAAAATATTTACAGGTTAAGCAAAGTGAGCAATTGGAGCAGTGTGAAATGTCTGCTGTGCCTTTTACCCAGATTACTAAGGGCAAGTATCACCTTCTTCCCCTCGGAGATGCCTGGAATTTCAAAAGTAAAACAGAAAAGCCCCATCGGATTAGTTTCTGTGCTTTGCAGCGGGAGGCATTACTTGCATGTAATTGCTCAGTTTCATTATTCATGGGCTAAGAGCAAAGTGCTCAGGCGAAAGAAAGTGATAAGGGCTGGGGCACTACAGGGAAGATATTTAAAGGTTGATTCAATAAAATACTTTATAATAACTTATGAAAAATTAATTTCCCGAAAGAGGAAATAGCAAGCATCTACTTAATTTGTGTGTGTTGGTAGTGTCACGTGCAATCCATGTAAGGAAGATCATGGGGGACCAATTGCTTTCTCATGGGAATCCCATCAGCAAGTGTAGAGGTTTTATTCTATTTTAATTTCAGTGCCTTCTCCTGGAAATTAAGCAGTGAAAGTGCTCTGACAGCTCAAATTCCCACAAAAAGTCCACTAGTGTGATCATCTTTCTCCCTTGTACAGATACAAATAGTGGTATCAGCAGGGTAACAGGATGCTGGGCCAAGGGTCAGGAGCTTCTTGATTATTCTGAGCTTTGTCATCAAGTTCCTTAGGCCTAAATCTTTAAAGGAGAAACCAAAATCCAATGACTCTCCCTTGGCTCAGACTGACTTTGAGAGCTGGTTGTTTCAATACTTCAGCTGGGGAGAGCCGCTTACCCTCCATTTGCTTTGATTTTCCAGTTGGACAAATAAAGGTGATTAAACCTAAGTGATCAGGAGCAGATCCAGTAAAGATTTGGCTGCATAAAATTAAGTGTGGGTCTAACACAAGTGCCTGTGTTACAAAACTGTGACCCGGAGTCCTTCTATCAGTTGATACTTCTCCCTGAAGGAGATCAAATGTCATGGACAGTCACTTGCCTTCTTGCTGGGCAACCAGAGCTCTTTTCAGCCCATACCAAGAAGCACCTCAGTCCTGACAGTTCGGTGACATGGCACATCGATCATAACTAGATTCATCATGGTCCAGAAGCAAGATTTAAGTACTGAGACTCTGGCTACAGGCATATAAAATTTAATTCCCCTGAAAAACATATCCTATATTTGACTAAGCTTTGAATATTTTTTAGCACACTTGTGCAAAAATTTCTGACACCTCCATCTAAGAGAATGTTTTAACCTGATGACTAGGAAGGCAGTGGACATGGAGACATAGTCCGGGCTACTTACCCTCTGACTACTATCAGTAGGTTCATGAGTTACTTTATCTGTGAGAATTCTTTGGGAGAATTCGTCTAGGAGAGTAGTGGCCTCAGGCCCTCCACCCTCTGTTAGAGAGCAACCACCTTGCTTTTAACAAGCTGACCACATTGCATAGTTTGAGCCAAGCCAGCGTTATGCAGGTTCTCTGCTGAGAGAGGGTCCTCTTAGGTTGCTAGAGCAACACAGAAGCATGACTTTAGGTGAAAGAGGGGATGGGAATAGTCATGCCCTGTGTTGCATGATGGGAGAAGTTGCTCTATGCTACCTTAGTATCACTGCCTTACTTGAGCATCAGCACCAGCCTGCCCTGACAAAACCAAAGAAAAGAAGAATATTGTCATTACTCATGCTCACAAACAACAACAACAAAAAAAGCCATTTCCATTAGCTTCTTCTAGGAAAGGCCACAGGCTCTTTGCTTTAATGAATTCTGAAGAGAGGCAGGTACCTGGAAAAGGCTGTATTTAGGAGATGACTCCATACTCAGAGTTTTCCTGCTCAGAAGTTGTAGACAGTCAGCACTTCCCTTGCAGAAAGTGCAGATTATTTTCAAGACTTCTATTATGTACCTTATTCTTCTTAAGAAGCTGAGGAGCTCTCCTCAATGCTCTGGATTTCAGCTTCAGGAGGACAAAACATCATTTGCCCCATCAAAGCACATGGGTGCCAACTTAGACTCTATCATCTCAGATTCCTATGTGGGTTTGTTTCCTTTAAAGATAAAGGCTTCCTAGCTACAAATATCACAATAGTAACCAAGTGCATCATACATAATACAAATTACAATTACTTTTACAGCCTTTAGACTGTTGTCCAAAAAAAGTAAGAGTTTTATTTTTGTCATGGTCATGACCACACTTGAATCTATGGAGTGAACAGAACATCAGGTGATGAAACACTAGTGTCAATAATTGGTGTGGAATGGAGAGATCTGGTGGGCAGCAGAATGATGGGGTGATGTGGGGGCTCACAAGACTACTCCGTGAGGTGGTGAGGATGAGATCACGCTGCCTTTTAATTCTCATGGGTTGGGAGCTTCTGAGAATGCAGTTGACCTCCAGCACAGGTCACAGCTGCTCAAATGTGCCCTGTGGTTTGTGTTTGCTGTAGGTGGAAGGTTGTTACAGGAGAGGAGGCAGCTGACAAGTAAGGAGTTATGGCTCCATCGTCGCAGAGATCAGGAATCTCCAGCTCTCTGGTCTACATGCCGCTAATCCTTGCAAACAAAGTGCTTCATGCAGTAGCCTGGAAATCATAATGCTGATGATAAACTTTTCTGAAGTTCAGAAAGGGTTGCATTTAGTTTGCAACTTCCTCCAAAATTCAGATTCTTAATGTAAAGGAACCAGCACTTCCTAAGAAAGCTGGAACCAGACAGTATTTATTGAACCATAGCAATAATAAATAAGACATCATTACTTGCAGTTTTATATCCCTTTCATCTGGAATTTTCTGTATAAGCATTCATTAACTCATAGCCTCATGATAGCACTGAGTTATAGCTATTTAACAGATAGAGGATTGATACCAAGAGACTAAGCAACTGTTTTTTTTTCACAGAGGGAATGACTGTAGAGCCAGAGATGAAAAGATGCCAGAAATTCTGTTGCTATGCACTTTTAAATGATTGTACGTCATTCAAAAAGTCACCGATAAATATTTGTCTTCCCAAACCCTGAGTGAGATACACTGCCCTTCCCTTAAAGTAACGCTGCCTTACCCACTCAGTAGTCTATCGCTTACTCTAATTCACAGACCCATGGAAGGATACGACTGTGAAGGGCACCAGGAGGACGTTTAGTCCATTTGCCCAGATTAGTCATTTCTGAGAGATAACTGTTAGGACAGGCTGTTTTTCAACAGTATGATGTCCTTAAAGACCTCTAATATTAGAGAAACCCTGGCCTCCATCTGTAAAACCTTTACATTGATTTTCTATCCCTAACAATTTCAGTACTTTTCATGAAGTCTGACCCACATGATTCTTCTTGTAATTTAAAACTGTTGCTTCTTGTCCTATGCTCTGTGGTCATGCACACCAGATGTTCCTTCTCATCCCTTCTTAACAACCTTTAACACACTTGAAAATGTTATCATGCCCCTCAGCCTCCTCTTTTTACACCTCTTTGATCTCAAGGTCCTGTTTCCTTGACTTCTGACTGTTATCATGTCTCTGCATTAGTTCTTAGACTGGACTGTAACTTTACAGAAGGTTATTGCCTGAAACCAAACCTGGGCCGTACCTGGGGGAGACCTGACTACCACCTGCAGTTCACAATAAACCAGGCTGTCTGGCTGCAGAACTGCTGTCTCACCAGTTGTTCCTTATCTTCCATTTCCACGGCTGATAATTCCTGCCTCAGAGTTGCGTTTGTCTCTATTGAATTTCATCTTGTTCTTTTCAGCCCATTCTTCCAACCTGTCAGGATGATTTTTTGAATTTGAATCCTACCCTCCAATTTACTTGCAGTCCTTCCTAGCTTCCTGTCAGCTGCAAATTTAATAACTGTATGTTCCATTCCATAACTCAGGTCATATTGCATAGACTTTTATGAGCTCTGGAAGAGTAAAAGAAATCAGCAGGCAATTTGACAAAAGCCTGTTCTCCTATGTACTGCACAACTATAGAAAAATTTTCCTTTATTTTTTCTAAATATATCTGAGGCTTCCTTGGGTTTGGTGGTCTTTTTAAAATTCCCAAGAGCTGTACTACTGCTTTCTTTTTTTTTTAAATATTAACCATTTCTATTAGTGAGTTTTAATTCTGTTGTGCTATAGAGATATCAGATGTAAAATGTCAGCCACTCACACTGTGCTAGCTTTTTTAATATTTTATTAAACTATGTAAATCACTAATACAATACAAATGCCACTAATATGATCGAGATTATCCAGAACTGCTGACACCAACAGTCTCCAAGGGAAAAACTTCTCTGTGATCAGCTATAATCAGGCATTTCTTAGAGGCTTTTATGTAGACTTACACTCAGGCAGGTCAGGGCATCTGCCAAAAGAGTATTTTCCTTGCTGTTTATGTCATACAGCAAGTGACCATTTAGCTTAGAGGCAGGAACGTAAATCCTAATATGTTTGATTTGCCAGGCCACAGTGGCACCTTTTCCATCAGAAACAAAGCTCTCTTCTAGTTCAGCTTACTCAGCAGGGTTTGTAAAGCTGGATAATCCCATGAGTTTCAGCTACTAAACCTGTTGCAGATATTTAATATAAAATGACAGAGCCACTGTTCTTTAAACTTTTCTTTGGCACTTAAAAAAAATCTGGGGCCACTGACCAATCATGAAGCAAAACTTGTAGTAACAGTTGGTAATGATATCTTTGTCATAAACCTTTGTGATTTACGTTAATGAGTGATCCGAAGTTACCTGGGAAGCAGAGGATTTTAACCAAGGTTACATAATAATGTTTGTCTTGTCTCTCGTAAACCATTAAAAAGCATTAAAATCTTTAAAAATATCTTTGATGTGGGAAGTAACAGATGTCAGGAAAAATCATTTTTCTTAACTTTCCTTTAATACTTCACTTATTATAATTTATCTAAATACGTGATTTTTAAAAAGGGTTTTCCAATGTAAATACTTGTTTGCATCCTGGATTAGTGTAAAAGTGGTTTTATACCTACAGAATTTAACATGAGGGTCTTCTACTACTTCTCTCTGTGTAAGTCAGCAGAGTTTTCTTCAATACCCAACAGCTGCTATGCAGGATGCACCTTCTTCTTCACCTCCTGTGTATGGGATTTTTTTTGCCAGTAATTTTTCTAGTGGTTTCTGTGAGGAGGTCTAAAGCTTGCCCAGGCATTGGGTCTTTGGACTACATTACACAGATAGAACTGTTAAAAAACTACAGGCCAAGAATGTAAGGTGTGCTGAATCTTTAACCAAAAGCTCTAGGGTCCTTTTTCACCGAAAAGAATAAATCCTCACTTAGTTTTCCCTGTCTTTAAGAAGGAAGATATACCCCAGAGAACAATCTTTAATTTTCTGCTTTCAACAACATTTCTGGCAATGTCATTTTGTTCTATGTTAGAGGGTTTTTGTTAGTGGAATGGCAGATCTCTCTAAACTTTGGCTGAAATAATAGCAACTAAAGTTTGTGGAATGACTTGATCCTAAGGAAACCTGAATATGCTGCCAGAAGTGGTATTGACACTCGGTGGCATGCATTTCTCTTTCAGACTGTTGATATAACCTTAAGCGAGATAGCAAACAGTCCCAGCTGAAAGACTCGGTGCAAATAAATACAGCAGTCAGAGAGGATGGAGCCATAAATAACACTTGAGATATGTATGAAAAGGAATTCGGCACAAGAGGATTTATTATTTTTCACTATTTCACCTCGGTAAGATTCTCCAGATCATAGCTGAAATTCTTTACGTTCATGTTCCCAGAGGGAGACTGTGATCAAAGTCTCCATTTTTGTGACAATTCTGTTTTCCAAAGTCCGTGTAGATCTGACACCCTGTGTAAATTAAGTCTGGAGAGGCTCTGTCCTGGTATCACAGACCCTGTTGTAACCACTACAAGGGGCAACACTGTAGGACAGACTCAGAAGCAAATGGGTCTAGGGATGCTGCGGTCGCCAAACCACTTTGTACTCTTGATTCTTTTCCTGTACTCCTCAAGGGCTGGTCAGCAAAACTGTGAGCACGGGAAAATTGTTTCAGAGATTTGTTGTTGTATGTGCCATCAGTTGACAAGAGTAAAAGGACTTGTCAGCCCAAAACAAAACTGAAAAATGTATCTTGTATTTCTGCAGAGAAGAATCATTTGAGATAGAACTGAGAGGAGTAAAGTTTGATTGTGACTCTTAGAATAAAGTACGACTTTGAAACTGGCTAGAAGGAAAAATAACAAGCACACCAAAACACACTCCCTGGCTTCTAATTTGTTATGATAAACCAGCTTAGACATATGTTTTTCCTTTTCTTGAATAACAGCCTAATATTAGCGTCCCAAACTAAGTGTGAATAATGTCTCACTTCTTTGAATCTTCGCTGTACAAAACCACCAGCATAAATTTACTTCTCGGATCAGCACACTGAATACTAAATTCTACCAGTGTTTGCCATATTCCCACAAGAGTCAACTGCATATATATGAAAAGTTGTTTTCAGCTATATTACACTAGGGGAAAAAAAAAAAAAGAAACAAAAGAGAGTATCACAGACTCAAACTATTCAATGATTCTGTACGTAGTATATCTATTCAGAGATACCACACTGCTGGTACAATAACAAGCAATGATAGTCTGTTGTGGACTTCCATATATTCTCTCTCATAGAAAAACATTAAGAAAATCAAAATCAGGACTTTTAACACCAATGAAAGAACAACACTGGATGTGGAACATGAACCTACTTTTAATCTAGTGTAACTTCTACTCTATATCATTACTTGCAGGTGTGTGGTTATTTTAAATAATCATAGGATCTCCTGGGTTGGAAGGGACCCATGAGGATCACCTAGTCCAAGTCCTGACTCCACACAGCACCAGCCAAACCAGGGTGTTTGACTGAGAGCTTTTAAAATAAATCAAGAGTGAGAAAGTGTCAGTTACATAGGTAGAGCACCCATTCCTTTTAGGACACCTGCTAAAAATGCATATTTATCTCACCTCGTGTCAGACTGTTGTTGCTGCGAGCATAGAAAAGGGATCACCATAAAAGTTTTAGCATGTGCAGGTATCCTGAAAGGCTGAAAGGGATTTTTAAGATCCGGAAAGACCCAGATTCAAAGAAATACATAGGGGCTGTTGTCTGTCACAAATGGTGGTGTGTAGGTAGGATTTCCCAAAAGATATTTCAAGCATAACTGATACAACAAGTGACAGGTAACAGTGGACTAAATCAGAGCTCTCCATTCTAGGCTCTGGTAGTCACAAGAGCACAATGCATAAGGTATCCTCCTACTGTGCTTTATTTCATTAGTTAATGCTGGTTGACCATTCCCAAACCCATTGTCTGTTTCTTTGCCCTCTCAGTACTCTTCTAAGATATTTGTTTTGGGTCTATTTGCATGGATCAACTGGATGTGGGGAAACAAAGAAGTTCACTCATTTCCAGTTTTGCATCACTGACTAACAGTGACATTTAATGCCATCACAATGCAATGTGACTGTTCCATAGTCTCCTGTGTAACCCTTGTAATTTTGGACCTTACACTGAAGTCAAACTTCATTAAGGTTCTGAAATAGTTTAAACAATATTTTTGTTTTACCACCTCCAGCTATTTAGGCGGGTATCAAAAATAATAATATTCTCTCCTACCAAGTTAGAAAAATACTTGTAAAAAAAATTCATCAAACTATCTTCTCATTAGAACTTATTCAATTTTTCAAAAAGTACAAAGAAGCTTTGGGTGGACCTTACAAACTGAAGTAATGTTTCAGCTGTTTGGATATTCACCCACCTGAGGGAAATGCACAATTGTGAAGCACCACCATAGTTTCTCTTTATGACTCAGACAGAGCTCCCACTGAAACATGCAGCCACCCAGGTCTCTGGCTGCAGGGAGTGCCAGAGCCTTGCTCTGGTGTTGGAGGGCAGCCGAGACAACGCCTGCGTGAGGTGCGAGCAAGTGGAAGATCTCCTCAGAATGGTGGCTGAGCTAAAAGAAGAAGTCTCAAGGCTGAGGAGCATTAGGGAGTGCGAGAGGGAGATAAACTGGTGGAGTCGCTCCCTACCATCCCTGAGACCAACACACCAGATGGAACCATCAGGTGAAGGAGAGACTCCCTCTTACAAACAGGCAGAAAGAGGGGACCTAAGAGACAGNAGGATCAGGTGGATGACACTGTTATCAGTGAGCCGTCCAGGGAGTTGACTAGGGGGA
>VXBZ01011363.1:40495-55764 GCA_013399135.1 Heliornis fulica | reverse complement strand
TGACCCTCCTATGGACCCTCTCCAACTGGTCCATGTCCTTCTTATGTCAAGGGAACTTCCCTGTCAAGGGAACTCAATGTGTGACACTTCTTTGAAAGCTGTGCAGACTCTAAAGATCTGCTCAAATCTCAGTAATGTAAAAAAAGGTATCAGGGAGCATTCAGACTTGGGCACTGAGATCACTTATAACCTCTCCTTTTCATTTTCACACACTTCTTGCATACAATTGGTAAATAGGATCCTCTGCACCTCAACTTTCATCAAGCAAACAGCAGCTTTGGGACCTCCTGCAAAGCCCATCGTACCTCTTGGAGATTTCCATCTTCATCATGTATGGACATGGTGACCTCTACGTTCTTGGGAGTCTTCTTCTTCCCTTTGTCAAACTCCCCTTGTATCAGGGTGACATAGATATCATTTCGAACATCACCTAAAATTCAGAGCATTTAATGAGTCATTTTTCTCACATGGACAGTTGTACAGGTTAACATTTAACATCCTTGGGCACCACATCATCCCAAGCTCCTTCTCTAGCCTTTACTGACACCAACTAATTAACAGCACCCAGCATCACATCATTTCAGCTTCATCTCAAACGATACAAAATCTTTTAAAATGGATAATTCTCCTTTCTCTGCATCAAAAAAAAAAGAAAAGCTCAGCTGGAAATGTCAGGAAAAAATGAAAATAAGCTTTCAGGCAGCTTTAAAATAAATCCATTCATAGCAGAAATCTTATCTGGCTCTTTCATTCCACAGAAGCGTGGAGGCATCTGGGACCTACCAGGAAGGATTATCTCAGGGAATCCCATTTTGCGAGCCACAGCAGTTGATCTGTCTACAAGGTGGGAAAAATCCTTTTGAACTTGTGCTAGATCACCAGGAAGCAGTTTCAGGGAGACCCAAAGACCTAAGAAAAGAAAGGCAACACTGATTTACTTAAAAATAAACCCAAACCAAACCAAACAAACAAACAACAACAAAAAAAAACCATTAAAAATAAAGAAAAAAACACCCATGAAATTTGAGCCTATTTCACACAAGTAAAAACAGCTCCTGGTTTTTATCTCCTTTATTTTTTTTTAGCTCCCAGAGTGCTGGGACAACAACCATTACAAAGACCATACATTTAGCTCAGGGAAGGTAGCAAGATCCAGCAGACCTTGATCTCTGGACTTTCACATGCTGTTTATTTTCCTCTGTAAGCAAGAGAAACCCTTCCCCACACCAGGTTTCTACACCAGCTTCTCCCCCCAGGTGCTGTACCTTGCCCTTTATGATTCACTTCCTTTGCAGCGATGACTTTGTTGAAGACAGAAGTGAGGGGCTCATTTTCTCCGATCACATGGGAAGTTATCAGTGGGGACATGATTAGCTGTCGCTGTCTGATATATGTCTCCATGGCAATCCTGGGAAGAACAACAACAGAAACCAGGAAGCAGACAGACTGACATCAAACACTCAAAGGAGAGCTGACTGCTTTCCAAATACATTTTTTTTTAAAGCATTCCATGGGATTACTTATTATTTTCCCTCTTCACCTGCACAAAGCCAACAGAAATACATTTGAACTCTTACACTAGGAGATACCTCAATGGGACGTGTAGCCCATCATACAGACATGTAAATCACGGGGAACAAAGGCTTCAGGACTGACAAAACCCTCTGCCTTCAAAGAGCTGACTACTGCCATAAGCCCATCTATTTGTAGAGAGCTTGGGACACTGCCAGGCTCCCCTGCAGCTTTGCCCTTCTCCAGAGGACAACTGCTTTAAATAAGCCAGCTCTGTGATGAAGTCTGAAGCCCAATACTTACTGCTGAAATGGAATAAAATGCTGCTTTTCCTCATCATCCACCTTCCCATGTATGATATCGGTTATGTCCATCACTGCAACAACACAATTTCCACAGTCACATGGATTTGCCAAGTCACTAAAGAGCACAGGGAGCTTTCCTCCATCAGAACAGAAGCAGCAGTTTCTTATCTAGGGCCAGAGCCACTTGTGACAATGACAGAGAGCACCACTCATCTCTCTGGAGAGCACATTTTCACCGACACGCACGTCAGCCTATGGTAGTGACCACACATACACTCTCTGGTAAACCACTGCTGGGACTCCAGCGTTTCAAAGGCAAAGAAATTACAAATTTAAATGCTGATTAATTGGAAATTGTTTTCTTCCACAAGTTTCATGAAAGTCTCTTCACAATAGATCACAGGAATTGGAAAGGAATTGGATGTCTCATTCAACAAGGCTCCCATTGGTCACGAGGAGCAAATCCCTCTTCAATAAAGGTCTGGGAAGTCCACCGCAGGGACAGCAGTGCCTTATCTTTAGTGAGGGGTGACAAAACAAGCAGTGCACAGGAACAGGATTACACCTTCCCACACAACCCTCATTAGAAGGTCCCAAAGGGGTGCTGTGTGCAGCCCATTCTGAAGCCAGAGATGCTGCCACAACGGCGCGTTTCCCGATCCGGAACCCAGCTACGGCAGCCTGCGATCTGCCCCGCTGACCGAACCCGCCGTACCTGCCACACCAAAGGGCCTCCGCAGTCCACAGGTATGTTTCTTCCCATCTTTCAGCTCCATATGCCCCACTCTCACGATCTGACACACCAAGCTGATTTTCGGCCTGATTAAGTCGGAACTGCTTAAATCCTGGAAGTTAATTACACTGAAGTTACACCCACCCGCTTAACGGACAGACAAGGGCAGAGAGAGCAAGACTTTTCTGTTAGACTGCACACATATATACAAGGAAATGATTATTTTTTTAAAAAAGGGCAAAACCAATAATTTTTTGAGCCCTGGGAAAAAAATAAAACCCAACCTAGCACAAAAAAGACTAGCAATCTCCACACCACAATTTCTAAACCTCCCATCACTCTGATAAGAGGAGGAGGATGCACAAAGCAACAAAGAACAGCTATGATCTCAAGCCCAGATTTTGGGTACAACAGGCTCCAACAGAGATGTGCCTCCTGGGGGTTTCAGCAACACCCACTGCCGGTGCTGCTGCGAGATAACACAGCCCACGTTGGACAGACACCTCGAAAATACTTTGCAGACGCTCTGAGGCTGCCTGTGAGATCTCAGGTGTCCACAAAGACACCCCAAAACACCACATGCCCCCCCATTCGCTGGGTGGGGTGAGGGAAAGAAGCCAAAGCTCAGATGTTTGCTTGCTCAGAATCTCCCTGTTGTAGATATTACAACTTACAGTAAAGACTGCTTGAAGGTTATTTAGTTTCTCGATTTCTTTAGGCATCCCATTACTGCCCCAACGAACCAGGTAATTTTCACTGCAAATAAAGGAAGAAAACAAAAAGATATGAGACAAATGGTCACCTGACATCCCCATTGCCTAGGCAAAAGCTCAAAAGGAATTTGATCTTTTTGAAGTATCTGACAAATTCTGCCAAAATCTCCTACCCCAAAGGGATTTGGAGGTGACTGATCTCAGTGACTGCAGGCGTGATGTGAACGGGTACTCTCGGTACGTAATTCTGGCTGCACGTCCACACACGAGAACTTCGGTGGTGGAGGCAGAGGGTGCCCAACACATACATGCCACCTTGATAAAGTTCTTCATATCTCCTCCTCCTGGTACAGGATGCTCAACTCTCAGGTGTGACTATGTGACGTCAACCCCCTGGGATACACGTGACTTCATTATGTGCAATTAGTCAAACACACACATCAAAGCAACAGTAGGGAAATTCAAGACCAGAAAGAGATAATTTGTGGTTTTGACTGATGTATCACAGAAATGCCCAATTTTTAAGAAGGGAAGTGAATGGGCTCAGAACCTTGACTTCCTATCTCCCCAGAAATGGCATCACCCCCTTCCAAATCACCACTGGGGCAGCAAACAACCGAGAAACTTATCTGCTGGATCTTCCTTTCTAACCCCTGTGGGCTTTAGAATGATCACCACGATGACAAAACCTCCTACCTGATGAATTTGGAGAGATCAGGATCATAGAGGCTCATTAACAGCTCTGCATCTTCTCCAATATTGCAGACAAAGTTCTTGAAGTTGACATACAGGCTATATGTATGTGTCGTGTTGAATATGGGCTGCCCTCGGAGGTCCAAATTCTGCTGCAGGGACTGCAGAGGAGAGTGGCCCCATTAGAAACCTACACAGCAGAACTTACCTCTGCTGCCAAAGTACCACAGTTCCTTAAGCAGGATGTATAAATATGTGTAACTAGTGGGTACTAGTTACTCAAAGGGGACAAAGCCAGTGACAAGAGACTTACCTTCTCTTCCTGGATTCTATCATCAATCCTTTTGGATGCAGTTTCGTGGGACTTGAAAAGAGAGATTGTGCTGGTTTCATCCGGGTCCAAGATGTTCCCATTGTCATCTCTCACCACCAGGTCCAAACCCAGGATCCTGAGTAGCATGTGAGTCATGAGGATGAAAGAAGCAACACACTATTTATGAAGCAAAGGAGACTGGAAGGGCACAAACCACAAAACAAGCTGCAGACTGTGCTAGGCAGCCAAGGCACAACCACTCCATTCCTTGCAATTCCTGGTGTCCCCATCCCTGAATCACAGAACTTTTAAGGTTAGAAAAGGACTCTAAGAGTCCTGGAGTGCCACGGCCACAAGCTGTTTGGAGCACTCCAGGGATGGTACCTCCACCTCTTATTATCACTCATGTCTCATTTTCCCATTAAAAGGAAAAATAATTAGTTAACTTCATTCTAACAGGACATCATATTTGTTCTAACTGAAAGGATTGTGGGTTTGGGGTTTGTTTCAGTTTTGTTTATTTGGGGTTTGTTTGCAAGGGTTTATTTAAAGGTATCTATATCTACCAGGCCTATGGATTATGGCTTATTATTATTCTTTGCCACGAGCTTTCTTTTTAATTGACTTACTAAACCTGAATCAAGTCCAACAGGCAGATATATGAGTTCTGGAGACAACCCCTGCTCTGCACAAACCCAGGAAAGGGAGAGTTCTGCTGGTCCATAGAACCATTACTACTCAGTTGCTGATAAAGCAGTTCAGTTCATAGCAAGCATCCAAATCCTGGCTCCAGTTAGCCAGGCACAAACGATGCTCCACGGGAAACATGATCATGCACCAGCATTTCTGCACAATTAGGACAGGGAAGGTTTCCTGCCAAGTCAAAGAGCTTCCTGACATGTGAAGACCCAACTGCTACGTGTCCACCTGCCAGATCAGTCATACTCAGACGTGAAGGAAAGCTCTAACAACCCCTTTTCTGAAGATAAATGTAAAACCTAATTCAGTGCTGCCCTTGTATGGTCATTTACACCAGGCTGGATTGAAAACCATTCAGAGCCTTTACTGGGAATTGGGATTCTCCCCTGGTGTCAAGGACGTGGTTTGGAGTTTACCTGTTGCCATAGTCAATCTTAGCAGTGACTTTCTTCTTGAGCTCAGCTAGCTCGTCCTTGGGAAGGGTCCCAGACAGTATCTGCGACCGCCACTCTATCAGGCTGTAGGTCATTTGCTGGACATGCCGAAACTGTGTCGTCTTGTTGTCCTGCAGGCAAAGGGGACAACCTTAAGCCACTGGCCTATGGCTGGTACATTCAGGCAGCAGCTGCCCAGTGGCAGTTCTCTGTATCAAAGCTGTTAATGATTAGCTGTGACCACCCCCCAACTGCTCCTGCAGAGACACTCATTAAGATTATTGCACCATTCTGGTCTCTGCAAAGACCAGGAATGGTACAAATTGCTCATCATTTGTCCCCTGAGAACACAAATCTGCAGGAGTTACAAATAAGCATCTTCCTGTTGATTTGGGCGAATGCAAAGGGCTGAGAGGAGCTATGGGAATCTCAGGTCTTACTGGAAAGATCTTAGAAAAATGCTTAGAAAGCAAAGAAAACGTGGTGTTCTTAACTCACATCGGAGTAACTGCAAAGAGAAGGCAACTTTCAGAGAAAGAGACCTCAGAGTGACAATAAACCAGAGCTGTGACCTCAACAACCATCTGCATTAGCCAACTCCCATTAACTAAATGAAGTTAAAAACTCTCACCTATTTTTTACATTTATTTTGCAGTAGACATACACCCACTGGTGCAATGCCTGCTGAAAACCACTGACATTAAAGTGAAATGAAATGCTGCCAAAGGAAAAATATAACCCCTGTATTTCCTTTTTCTCCTCAAATACCTCCTTCCTCCTTCAGCTTTTCTGTTTTAATTTTTATACATACTGCAGGGGAAAACAAAATAAACTCAAATCCATTTCAAACCACAACGTTTTCCAAGACTATTTTAAGACTTACATTGGTTAGGCACGGGAACATGAAAGATTTCTGCTCCTAGGAAAAATATTCTGAGGCTAGGACCCTAAAGTTATTCAGAAGAAAAGGAAAAAAAAAAACCAAAAAACAACAAAAGCCTGGAACAAAACTCTCTTTTCACACAGTAATAACGTCACATATGGCTTCTCATTAAATTAAGAGGGTGGAACAAATTCTTGTGGGTTTGTGGCACAAAATAAAACACACTTTTGGCCCGGTGAAATTTCCAATAGGAAAGCTTGGTCTGGGTAAGCTGAATGGCTGGAGCTAATTGAAAACTATTCTCACACCTTTAATTAAAGTCTCAGAGCACATACCACACAGGCAGAACTCACTACTAACTGAAGAAAAATCAAGTTTGACTCTCTTTAATGTGCCTTAATAGCCACCTTCAAAAGAAAGAAATTCCCTGTGAGCACCTGGTGGTGTTTCTTCGGGCAAGAATGCAGCTTCCTCAGCAGAGCCACTAAACCCACACGTTACCTTGAGCCACTAAATCCACACGTTACCTTCACTTCTGACTTTTCTGAGGTGACTAGCAGATGTTCAGGCTACAGATCTCACAGAAGCACTGAACCTTTCAGGTTGGAAAAGTCCTCTAAGATCATAAAGTCCAACCCAGAACCACTCTGTCACTTAACCCACACCCTGAAGTGCCAGGGCCACTCATTGTTTGAACTCCACCAGGGATGGTGCCTCCACCACCACACTGGGAAGCCTGGTCCTACACCTGAACACTCTTTCAGAGAAGACATTTGTCCTCATCTCCAACCTAAACATCTTCTGATGCAGCCTGAGGCCATTTCTTCTCATCCTATTGCTAGTTCCTTGGGAGAAGAGACAACCCCCTCCTCACTCCCACCTCCTTCCTGGGAGTTGTAGAGAGGTCTCTCCTCATCCTCCTTTTCTCTAAGCTGAACAGCCCCAGTTCCCTCAGCCATTCCCCATCAGACCCCATGCTCCAAAATCCAGCAGATGAGAGGTCTCCCTCACCCAAATATATTTCTGACCAGTCAAATCCTCTCCCATCACACACAGCCCTAATTCTCTTCCCATCCTTTGTCCATCTTTCCTACTGACATGATGCTGAGTGTGACTTGTGTCGGTCACCAGTGCTGTGTCATCACACGACTACTCACGTGCCGTGATCTCTGCAGCATGGACTAGACCGAGTTCTCTTTGTAATCAGAGCAGAGAGCAGAACATTTCCAGCCACTCTTTAAACCAATTTGACAATACTGACAGTTTAACAATTCTTCTTACTGTCCTATTCGAAGTCTTAGAGCGCCCTGAGAGAGCCTGGTCTCCCCTCATATGAGATCACCCAACAAAAGACCAACCACTGAGGAGAACTTACCACATATAACTTGTGCCAGATCACTGCCCACTCCCTCAGGGTAGAGGTGAGTTCTTGTCCCAGGGGCAACTCACTTGGTATCACTGTTTCATGTTGTCTAAAAAAATAAGTGAGGGGAAAAACCACAATCAAAAGATGTTACACTCAAGATTAACAATTAGTAGTAAAACATCCCTCTTTGAGGAGTGAGTAAGGGAGATCTGGACAGTCACACAACTCAATGCCTATGTTCTGGCATTGTCCAGCTGACTCTCCTGCACACACACACATGCATTATCCATTTTTAACACAAACACATTTCAAGTTTCCTCCAGCCTTGTTACTTTGAGCTGATCTCCTCCAGAAGCTTCCCCCTAAACAGGCAGAGATGGCATTTGGATGAGCAGATGTTAAGAAGCATCAACCTACCCACGGTCCTTCACGGTCGCATCTTTCAAGTGGATGTATGTTTCTGGGAAAATGCCCTGGAAATAGAGAAATAAAGGAATTACCCCACAGGATACGACACGAGAAGACTCCTTCAACACAAAGCAGGGGATAGGGGCAGGAGCCTGGTCAGCAGATGAGGAGCTGTGACTGATGTCTGCCTGTACCCCTCACCCGACAAGGCCACAGGCCTGTGTCACAGGAACGATCATGGTAAGGAGCGCTCTGCCTGACACCAGCACCTCAGAGAAGTCAATTCCTTCTGCCACTGTGGTGACACTCATCTTCCCATACAAAATGCTGTGAGCTCTGGCAAACTACCAGCCACGCTCATGTGCCCTAAGGATTCTGGGAGCCATTTGTCAAGCTGCCCTGGACCTGTGTTCTCTAGGAAAGCTCGCAGCACGCGACAGCGTTTCTACACATTCACCGGTCCCACCTTTCCGTTACTTCAGAGAAACCTTCTAGGAGCCCTGCCATCATCTTCCATTTTCTTTTCCCCTTTATGCCTGAAAAATGGAGCCTGAAGGATGTCACCACAGGAGCGGTGCCAGGATTCCTATGGGAAACCAGGTTTCCACGCAGTTTTCAGACTGGTTTCACGAACCTCAAGAATTTTGGCTGAGGTCCACACATGTATAATTTCTGGAGTATTTTCCAAGTCAAATCAGAACTCCTACCATTACATAACCAGTGCTGGATGCATAGAGCTCCAAGCCCACAATAACAACGCGCGGGTACGTGACAGTCTTACTACTTCAAACCACGCTCCGTACGCTTACAACGGAGGAGTCCCCAGCTAATGGCTCTGAAACATTTGGCTCAAGAGCTTTTATTTCTCTCACTAAGGCTCACTAAGGAGACCTGTGTGACATTAAGACCAGAAATACACCAGAGGAATGGGCGATCGCTGCCCTGAACGGGGTCCGGCCTGGTGTGAAACACAACCCCGAGTCACTGAGAGGGGCGGTCGTACCTTCTTCGATTTATTTCGGAGTGTGTATCCTCGGTACCAGCCTGGCAAAGGGAAACAAGAACAGATTTATTTTTCTGTCTGTCTACAGCAATTAAACCCATGTTGTTGTTCCAGCACATGCCATAACATGGATCCATCTTGTTCATTTGAGACCTGCTATTGCTCTGTTTGTAGGAGGCCTGGTCCTGAGAGTAGAGCAGAAGGGTACACATGCTACATGTAGTAACACTGAGGAAGCAGCATCAGGAAGGCAAAGGGATTTAGGGGAATAGTCAGGCAAAGAAGGTAGAAGGGGAGGGGGAGGTTTGTGGTTTTGTTTCAGTTTCTCCCACCCAATACATTTAAATACATATAGCCAAGAAGGTGAAATGAAGACCCTTGGATCTGAGGCTCCTCCAACCATAAATCAGAGCTTATAGTGGGCTTCTTGGGTTTTGGGGGAAGAAATCCCATTCCTTCCACAGGAAGAAGATTATATGTTGATCATGGACCAATGGATAAGGTACTGGATTAGGGATGAGAAGATTTACGTTCTATTTTTATCCAAGTTGTAATTCATTGTTCTTTAGGGAGCGGGACACAGCTAATGGAATTTAACAAGAGTATTTTCTCAGCGATTTCAATTCCACTTGCCACTCCCTCAGCCCTTTGATACCACAGCTTCCACTTATATAACAGGGTCTCTGTGCATTTACTGTACTCCTGTCAAATATTTTGCAATCATTGCCTAAAACATGCTGTACATTATTATGCAAAACTATTTCAGCAAGCACCTCACGCAATTCTCTGCTCCAACTTCCAATAATATTTTTCATCATTTTAAAAAGAACAAAAGTTTGGGGCAGTGATCAATGGATCACTTGATTTCTTCTTTACAGAAAAAACAAAAATCTGCCTAAAGCTTCAGAGGAATGATAGACACTTCTCTGGGGTGTTTTCTCCAAGTAGAGATGTGCTAAATGGAGGAAGGCTTTTCAGTTGAAGATGACATAGCAAATTTCAGCTACTACAACACTTTCAAACTGAAGTCTGATTAAGGATGCAGGACAGGGTCTGAGCTTGCAAAGAAGTGTCATAAATTTTTCAGGCTTTGTTGTGATTCCAGGTAAAGTGGGATGTGTTTGGATATTCATTTCCTATTCCAGACTGTCTCCGGTACAACAGCCCATTACAGACTCCGTAGGACTAAACAATGATGCTGCTTGAAATAAAGAATTTAAATAAATTCCCTGGTGTTTTGGGAAGCACAGGACACATCCTTTTCATGAGAGCACATTTCATCCCCGACACTCCCTCTTCCTTGTCTCTTTTTGCAAAACCAGTTCAAGGATCAGTATTATTCCATACAGGCTTCTCCCCACCCCACAATCACCGCTATCCCACCCGCTAGTGTGAAAACACTCATCAGCAACATAATCTGCTTTGACATGGGGGAACAGGCTGGCTGCTTCCAGTGTCAAGGTCAAAGAGAAGTGGAAAGAGAACAACTGGATAAGAAGAATTTGCTAAACAAGCAGCTTGTCGTTCGCTGTGGAGACACCGAAGAGTTTTTGTACACCGAGGCTTTTTCAAGCTGGCTCTGCTTGGGAGAATTCTTGAATTTAGATTTTGGGATGAGTGCTTGGATTTTGGAGAGCCATCCAAACGAGGCAGTGACCACTACATTCATTAAAATAATGAAATGGCTGTGCTCCAGTTTGTGATATTACAGCTTAAATGAACATCACTTGCCAAATTAGACCTGCCCGCTCCTTTTCTTTCACCCACTGCCTCCGTTGTCTCAGATCAAAGAACTAATTCAGGTTAAAAGCCACTCTGCACAAAATAAAAATACTGTTTTCCATCTGGATCAGCTCATCATACAAACACTTGGCAAGGCACAAGGAGAGGCACAGCAAAAAGCTGTGGTGTGAAAACAGGATAGAGCAGCCAGAAGTAAGAGTTTGTCTCTCCTCCAGCGCTGCCTTGAGATGCTGGTGCAATCTTACCTCGACAAACCTCTGCCAGGAACAGCACAGACACAATTCTGTATTTTTATGTACTTTTAGTACCACTTTGAAAGCCAATCCTGGTGTTGCTCTGTCTACTTTGAACCTACCTTCATACATCTCCAGAATGTGAACGGTATCGCCGACCTGCAGGGACAGCTCCACATCTTGGACTGCATCGTAGTTGTATATTGCTAAAAAGGGGGAGAGAGAGATGGAAAAACATCATCATGAGAGCTGGAAAGCAATCAGATTTTGAAGTCTGGTATCAGGGCACCTGTCAGAAACAGAATATGATTTTGAAAAAGGAATGTTAAATTACTCAGCTTTCCTGTGTATCTAATACCCTGGAAAAGTATGTAGCTTATCTCTTTCCGGATTCCATCATCATTCTCTCCACAAGGATAAGAAACTTTATTAACAGCCAACAAAGTTGTCTTTTACCTTGAAGAACACAGCTCTGACACCCTGTCGAGCTGCTGCCTCACCCCTGACAACCTGCCCAGCACAGGTCACTGTCACCCCAGGCAGAGGTTACGGATCAACTAGGCAATTATTGTCATTTTTTATTAGCATCTCACGGTGCCAACTGCAACGTGGCACCCCCAAGCACTGGCAAAACAACATAAAGTGGATGTCACCAGAAGAAACACCACCAGTCTATATTAGATACCTCAGGCTATTTGCTACTACAGGCTCTTCCCAGACAAGAGCCAATCTTAGCACAAAAACCCGAGATTCTCTACAAATTTAATCCCTACCAAAGACAAGGCTAATCTGAATGCTTATCGGATTTCCAGGGGGGAATTGGATTAAGTTCAGAAGCTCACACTTTTCTCTGGAACTTTGAGGTGAATGGTTTCACTGGCCAAAGCTGAAGAGCCCTCATGAGAGCTGCTGGAGGCTTGTCAAGATTAGAAAGTTTAATCTGAATTTGCTTTCAAGCCAGTGCAAGTACAAAACGATATGAAACAGCCAGGGAAAATGCTTTGCAATGGCTCAATGAGTTGGTCAGCTGAATCAGAACAAACTGCTTCTCTACCTGAATGAGATGGTCTGATTTATTTCTTTAAAACACTGGTTTAAGTACAGATCACAAGGCACCAGTGCAATCTTCTCACATACCTAAGGGGAGTATTTAAGGCTTCAAATCTGTTCCCAAGCAAACACTTCAGGGAAGTAAGCACAGTGTTTATTTTTATAGAGGCGGCAAGTAAATCATGCAAACATATTCAGGAGGCTTTGGGAAAATTCTCCAGGCTTCAGAGGGTTTGCACTGGGAGAGCTCTCTAATGAATTAAATAAATAAACTAACTAAAAAATAAATAAATACAGAACCCCAAGCTCCTAACTCAGGAAAATTGCATCAAATGCCTCTCATCTCCAGCAAGATGAGGTATATTGCCTCCTGGCAAAGGTCCACCATAAACAAATGACTATGACTTACCACGACGGAAATTCTCTCACCTATGCTAGCTTTCTTCAAAATATTGTAACTATAAATAACCCAAGAGAGCTGGGCAGGCAGGGCAGTATCTGCAATGGACCCTGACCACAAACACAGCCTTATTTTCTTATGCTGCAGAGGCAGCATTTGCACAAGGTGGCCCTAATTCACGCTAGAGATCCACACTGAGCACGCACTGAATCACCCTGTTTTCCCCAGGGTGACGGGAACCTCACTGCACCTTTGCTCCCAACCACTACCTGCTCGTTTCCTCACCCTGCCCTCAACAGCACTGCAAGACAAGGGATTACCAACTGAGCTGGATATTTGGTTTGGACACCTTAAAAGACCCCAAATAGGCCCAAAAGTAACAATATCACCAACGATTTTGCCTGTAAATGTTATATATATATATACAAATAACTATATAAAATATATTTCTTGCTGAGACAAACATGAACGTGCACAGAAGTAGATTGGAGCCATCCATTAAGAACTACCTCATCTTGGCAGATGGTGAGACCATAAATTGATGGAAGAACTGCTTAATACTGTATTTAATTCAGTTAAGATGAAATCACTCAGCCAGATACAGAAAACAGCTCTGCACAGGTTTGCAGAGGTCGGTGTAAAGGCAAAGCCAAGCCTCCTGCTGCAGTAATGCCGCCACATCACTCACTCAAAGAGGGGATGTCCAAGCTCCTACGTGGATGGGACACCCCTGCATCCCCCCTGGGGACAGCGGGAAGCGGTGGGAACAGGGAAAAAGCCACCCAGGATGCTTTGGGGTCACCGCTGAGCTGCTGTCCATGTGCTGCACAGGAGGTACCAGGCATCCAGCAGCCCATGGGTAATCCCACAGCGCTGTCAGCAGGCTTAGGAGATTGAAAGCAGATTGTCTTAGCCAATTTCTAAGTTGGCTGATTACATCCTGTCTAATGAAGTTTCCTCGTGTGGTTACAGGCAGACTGCTGTACTTTGTGTCCTAAAACTGCTGCTGGAAGAGCCCGTGCGCTTACGTGTCTAGGGAATCCTACACGCAATTTCTAGATGCCACGGGGTTCTTTGGGACAAACAGACATTATATAAATACCAGTCTGTATTTTTCCATAAAAAAAGCTGCTTTAGCTTCAGACAAAAGCAGCCTGAGCAGCGCTGAGAGCCAAAGAGAAAGGTGGGCGGGCAGCAACAAGCCTTTCTTGTGAGAGCAGAGTTAATTCAAAACCAAAAAGCACATCAGCCACGAGAAGGGGGAGAAACAAACCCCACAGCTCCCTTCTCTCACTAAGGATAACAGCCACAAGAGAGAGAACTGAACACTGCAGCTGAACACTGCAGCTCCCTTCTCTTCTCCCCTTTCCCTGCTTCACCAGGAAGGTTTCAGAACCCAACACGTAGCATTTACGAGCCAAAGGCACACGCTTGTGCCACTGCATATCAAGGAAATAAAGAGGAAGATTTGGAGCATCTTGCCTTGCTAGATTGAATTAAGCAGGAGCAGAGGCTGCTGTACATAAATCTCCTACCCAATGGTTATGTGTAAGGTTATAAAAGACAAATTGCTGACATTTTTTCCCTGGGAGCTTTAGCGTTTGCAACTGATGCTTCCTGCTTCTCGGAGCCAGTCCCACCCGGATCAGAAGGTCTGCAGTTATTTGAAGGGTTTAGCCTCTTGTTTCACTGTGTGTCTTTAATCTGACCTCCTTCAGACTTAAAAGAAAACGGAAACTGCACATGGCAAACACGGTCATGGCATTAAAAAGTAAAAATCCTCCATATAAAATCATGACAGTGACACTAGAAAGGAAGAAGAAAATAACATGGAGACTTTTGTCCCTGGCTTTGTAGGAACATCTGAAGTTAAGCCTTTGTCCTTCAAGTTAAATGTCAGCTGAGGTTTTGTCCTTGAAACTCGCTTTGCAACGATGAGTCTGTCCCTTCTATCACCCCAAATGAAAACCAGCACTGAAGTCTCACACCCCCGAGCCCCTCTCCTCAGGGCTGCTCTCCATCCACCCCCCCAGCCTATTTCTGTGCTGGGGATTGCCCCAACCCACATGCAGAACCTTGTCCTTGGCCTTGTTGAACTCCAGTCCCACCTCTCCAGCCTGTCAAGGTCCCTCTGGGTGCCGTCACCTCCCTCCAGCATGTTGAACGCCACCACACGGCTCGGTGTTGTTGGTAAACTCACTGAGGGTGCACTGGATCCCACTGTCCACTTCACCAACAAAGACACTGTGCTGGGAACAGTATCTTTGTTGGTGACACTTGGTACAAGACACTTGGTACTGGGAACAGCATCAGTGCTGTTCCCAGTACCAAGCCCTGAGGAACATCACTCGGCACAGATCTCCACATGGACATTGAGCTGTTGACCCCCAACTCTGAGCACAACCAGCCAGTTCCTCATCCACCAAGTGGTCCCTCCATCCAATCAATGTCTCTCCCAGTATAACTACAAGCAATATATTGCATTATTGAATTTACACAAAGGCAGTGCCCCAGTTTGATCTGCAGAAAGTAAGCACAAGAAACGTTTGGGGTTTTTTTCCAACAAGGAGGTCAGAAGGGTAAACATCAGGGCTGGTTTGAGACAACAGATAACATTATGACAGATGACAGCAGCCAAAGGTGAAGATAAGAAGGAGCAATTTTCATGCTTCAGGGCAGAAGGTGGTTCCTCAAAACAGATCTGGAAGGAGCTGGAAAGACATTGCACAACTGGGCACGTCGGCAGATCCACCGCTCTTCCGCAGCGTCACCAGTGGTGAC
>VXBZ01011363.1:26744-40477 GCA_013399135.1 Heliornis fulica | reverse complement strand
GAAGAGCGGTGGATCTGCCGACGGTGGATCATGCAAAGGGGCCTGAGGTAGCCCAGGCTTCCCAGGGTAGCCAGGGCTGAGTAAGAGCTGGTGGTGAGCTGGGAGCTTCTGAGAAGGCACAGAGCTCTGTTGTGATGAGGAGAGCAGGTTGAGCTATGTCACTGCCTCGGGCTGTATGAAGACACCAGATTAATCAGAGGACGCATTCCTGGTCTGCGCAACAGCGGACGGCGCCACTCTGAACAGCAAGAAGCCTCAGTGCCACACATGGGGCAGAAAATGAGAAGCAGCACAAATAGATTATTTGTTAAAAACCAAGAAAACATGCTTTGAAAACCCATAAAGCTTCACTTTGTCCAAGAGTCCTGGGACAACCTTTAATTTGCACAAGGTCTGGCGACGTCTCCAGGGCCTGATGCAGCTCTTAGTGAAACCAGCGGGTTTTGCCCACCAACAACACTCCTTTGGGTGAAAGGTGATGGCACAGGCAGCTCTGATGCCACACAGATACCTGGCCATGCTTTAAAGAGCTGGTAGACATCTGTGCAAGTGATCCCTGCACAAACACAGTGACTTTTGCACAGTACCACTGAGGCACGTTAGAAAGGCAGCAGTTGTGTGCAGAGAAACTGAGGACAGGAAAGCTGAAAGTCCTCCTCTTCGTGTACAGCATGTTCAAGGATGAAAAACACATATTCATTTCCTAGACCCATTTTAAGCACAGGGCTAATTCATTTTCAAGACTGCTCTGAAAGGGATGCTCAGCTGAAATGTCCTTAAGCTGAAATGGACAAGGCAGAAACCATCATGTATTTGATTCTGCTCTAGTCGCACACAAACGGAATCCTTTCCTCAATAACATGTTTAAATGCATTTGAAATGTGGATTATTGGCCTAAAAAAAAAAAAACCAAAAAAAAAAACCACCACAGCCACTGCAAGATCCATTATCTCTAACTTGGCTCAAAATAACCACCCCTCCATCCATTACAAAGACACGATAACCGCTTCCAAATACCATGTCCCACTTCTCCAAAGCCTGCCCTCGCCTCTAACTGATAGGAGAGGGCTGTGCCTTGCTTCCTCTGAACAAAGAGTCACATTCAGCACTGTTGCAACAACCAGACTTCATCCCCTCACAACTTTCAGCAGAAGAGTCAAAAACTACTGTACGGAAACAGAAGTAGGTGCTTTTATTCTGCAACAACCCGGTATTAAGAAAGGGCATTTATGCCAGACAGCCACATTTGGAGAAGTCTGGTATTCTATCTGTTGCCAAGATGTAACCAAAAAAAACAGTGGCTTTATTTAAAACACAAGGAACTGCCCAAGGAATTAATTCTTAAGAGGAACAAAGGCTTTTTGATGTTTGAGCAAAAACACTCTTGTAACTTCCCAGGAATTTGTGTCTGAAGCATCGAGAATAGCATAATTAAGATTTATATGTCAGACTTCTTCTTAAAAAAAAAAAAAAGATAAAAAAAAAAAAGTCAGCCATGGTTCACACTGTGAAACATGCACATTAACTGATTGTTACAGGGGGAAAAAAAACTGCTATTCAAAAAAATGACTATTCTTGCAGTGGTTGATGCTGCCATTCAGTCCCAATTCTACAAAGTTCCAATCGTCTGCTCAGCATTTTGAATGCAAATAATGTAGGGTAACAGGAGACTCTGCTCTCAGAGTGCAGCTACGCTGCAGCCCAGGACAGAACCTAAACATACCCTGGTTTGGGTACCAGAAATCGAGTTGTCACAGCAGAAAATGTTTGGCCTCTCTGTGAGCTGAGGTAGAAGCTGCTGGACTGTGGCTGCCTCTGACCAGAACTGCCCAGAAACCCTGTTACATTACCTTGAGGAGTGGTGACTCTTCCAGACTGTCTCTGATGTCCATGGCTAGCAGAGCGAGGCTGCAATGCTATTTAGGCTGTGCTAACCCAGTGCTAACCCCAGTAACCCATATTTCCATATACACACCTGGAAATAGGCTGACATCTCTTTCTGTCACCAAAGGCACACTTCAAAGCAGCTCCACATTTTGCACAGGCAAAAGAATTTTGAAGTCTGGGTCCTCCAATCCTCCTCAGAACCAGACTATGGGAATCAACAGCAAGAAAAGCCACCCATGCACTTAGGCACATGAGATGCTGGGCAAAATCCTGCCAGGACAGCGGGTGAAGTCTCTAAGAACCAACTCACTTCAGAGCTTCCAGGATTTGCAATAACCACTTTGACCTCAGAAGTTACAGACACACCTCCCACTGCAAAAAAGTCCAACTCCTCTACAGATCTCCTGCAGAGTTTAAAGCTGCTGGTATTTACACACACAGTAGTTTCCAAACCATTCTCCTGCAAACATACCAGAACAACACGCTGCACAGAACATAAGAGTAAGGCAGCATTTTATTTCATGTATGAGTAACACACACAAATCGTTAGCTGGGTCGTTTTCTTCACTGGGCTCTCTATTTCCTTTCCTTATTTTCACTCTGAAGAGCCCTAAGGGATTTTAAGTTCAGACAAAGAATTAATCTACATGAGCTGCCTCAGCTCATGTCTGGACTAAAGAGTGCTGCGAGCCAAAGGAAAACATCAGCACGAGCAGTGGGGGAGCTGAAAACACTACATCCACCTTCACCCATCATGAAACATCCCCCTTCCATCATAGATACACCGAGGGAGGACAGCAGCCCAAGCCTCTCTCCTGGAGGGTGCACCAGCAGCCACTCAACGGTGTAACTACTACTGCCCTACAAACAGCAGGTCCTGGCGCTATCGAAACCGCGTCTTTCCCCAGCTCTGCTGTCACAACACACACGTACCCAGAGCGATTAATCGCTCTGGTCATTTGCCAACTGCTCCCACTGGGACACTGCAGCACTCCCAACAGACTTCTTCTTGCCTTGTATCTACCAGTGAGGCTGCAAGAACTGGGTACTGCAATGACTGGGGGCCTACAGATCTCGCTAGGTTAAAGAGTGATTGAGAGTCTTTTAGGGTATGTACCTTCCAAGCCCTGCAGCTTTATTTTGCCTCTTGGAAATCTCAGCAGTAACACCTACCCTGAACAATTTGTATTCTCCCAAAAATATATTAAATCATAGTCTTGTCCTTCAGTGCAATCGTTCTAACCCCATAACGCTGCTCCAACTGTCACAGGACCGCAGAAATCGAGAGGTTTGCCACTGGCTTTAGCTGAGTCAGAATCTGGTCTGTGCTGAGGTCAGGCCATCGATACCACGGGAATTCAATACACTCAAAACATTCCACATCTTCTCTGTATCATGCACTCTGGGACAGGAGGCTTGGAAGGGAATGGGGACATATCCACGCTTTGGGTTGTCCTCTACAAAAAATAGGGGGGCACGTACCTACAGCCTTGGGAGCCCTGTGGTACTTACACTCTGGATTCAGCAACTGGGTGTACCTACCACAGGTCTGAAATCTGCTTCTCCCACAAGTAACCCCTGATGGTGAACGCTTCCATTTTTATGGCACGTGGAGAAACAGAGACATTTACAGCACAATTCTCCCGCCATCGTATCTGTAATAAGTCTGTAACCACCATTTTGTCCCCCAAGCCCGCCAACGTGAAACGCGTGTTTGGGCACTTTTAAGTACAAGAGCAACTTTTGTGATTAAATTTTCAAGGACATTTAAAAGCAAAAAAAAACCCAAACCCACCACTGGCTAATTCAGGCTACTCAGCTAAACCCCAACTTGAAAGCGGGTGGTAGTTTCAAAAGAATTAAGTGAATTTGCCACCGGCTTTAAATTACTGTCCTAGTTCTTACCGGGCAGAACATCAAAGGCAGTCGAAAAAAAACCTGGGAAGTGCTACTGCTCAGACCTGTGTTCCGCTCTGACGAGCTTAATGTGCTCCCTGCGTTCAGAGGGAGCGAGGGCGGAGAGAGGAGCAAAACATTTAACGTGTAAAACACTCCAAGATGGCGCCCAACCCTCAGAGCTCCAGCACGGCCTCTCGCGAGCATCACACCCACGCGCATCAATGCCGACGGGCACACGGGTCCCCGCTCCCTCAGCTGCAGACACAACCCACCAGAAGTTCAGCCATAAATCTTTATCCTCTCAGGCCCCTGCACCTTCCCCTATCCAGCCACGCAAGCACGAGGTGACCTTGCAGCGCGGCGTGGCCCATGGCGTTTGGGAAACACGGGATGTGCCGCCGGCAGACTCTTTACCTCCATGGGACAGCACTCCATGGAAACCAGTGCTGGAGCTCACTCATAGAGAGATGACCTGCTGGAGAGGAGCTCTGGGGAGAAGGATCTGGGGGTCCTGCTGGATGACAGGTTGGCCATGAGCCAGCTGTGTGCCCTGGTGGCCAAGAAGACCAATGGGATCCAGGGGTGCAGTAAGAGGAGTGTGGCCAGCGGGTGGAAGGAGGGGATCCTCCCCCTATACTCTGCCCTGGTCAGGCCTCACCTGGAGTCCTGTGTCCAGTTCTGGGCTCCCCAGTACAAACCAGACAGGGATCTCCTGGAGAGAGTCCAGCGGAGGCCACGAGGATGAGGAAGGGCCTGGAGCATCTCCCCTGTGAGGAAAGGCTGAGGGAGCTGGGGCTGTTCAGCCTGGAGAAGAGAAGACTGAGAGGGGATCTCATCCATGTTTATCAATATCTCAAGTGTGGGAGACAAAAGGAGATGGCCCCAACCTCTTCTCAGTGGTCTGTGGGGACAGGACAAGGGCAATGGCCACAAGTTGGACCACAGGAGGTTCCACACTGATGTGAGGAAGAACTTCTTCCCGGTGAGGGTGACGGAGCCCTGGGACAGGCTGCCCAGGGGGGTTGTGGAATCTCCTTCTCTGGAGACATTCCAGACCCATCTAGGCACTGACCTGTGCGACCTGCTCTAGGGAACCTGCTCTGGCAGGGGGTTGGCCTCGATGATCTCTGGAGGTCCTATTCCAGCCCCTACAATTCTGTGATTCTGTGAATCTGTGAATCTGTGATTCATGCTGGCTGGGCCAACCCAGCAGCATTTCCAACCATAACCAGAGAGATTTCAACCAGCCTCTGCCTTCAGCCCCGCTCACTCAACACCAGCGTCCCGACAGAGCCTCTAACGGATGCCTGTGGTTTCATCGATTCCTGTTTGCAGAGTGACACAGCCCCAGCTGGAGAACTGGCTCCTTAGTGACACAGGCAGCTCCTGTGGCCAGAGACCTTGAAATCAGAAGTGTTTTTATCCTGCCACTTATCTCAGGTGCCGAGCAGCTGGCAAACAGGGGATCATGTTGAAAGGAGGAACAGGAAATCTTGGCCAGGACCTAAGGGTCTTACTCAGGAAGGGAAAAGCCAAACAAGAATATTGATCCTTTTGTTCTGCTGGAGAGTGAATCACAGAATCACAGCACATCAGGAATTGTAAGGGACCTCCAAAGATCACCCAGTCCAACCCCCTGAGCTGGGTCACCCCAATTAAATCACACAGGAACGTGTCCAGATGGGTCTGGAATGTCTCCAGAGAAGGAGACTCCCAAACCCCCCTGGGCAGCCTGTTCCAGGGCTCTGTCACCCTCACAGGGAAAGAGTTTTTCCTTATATTCCCATGGAACCTCCTCTGCTCCAGCTTGGACCCATTCCCCCTTGTCCTGTCCCTGGCCATCCCTGAGAAGAGCCTGGCTCCATCCCCCTGACACTCACCCTTTACATATTTATAGACATTAATGAGGTAACCCCTCAGTCTCCTCTTCTCCAGGCTGAAGAGATCAAGCTCCAAGAACGAGGTGCTCAGTGAGCAGGTCAGTTTCATTAAGCTGCACCAGGCACAAGGAGAGGGAGAATCTGGAACCGGGAAACTTTCCCTTCACCTCCCTGAGCTACTCGATTCCTTCACATTAAGCTCCATCTCTCTGCAGCCTGAAGCCCCACTACATCCTCAGAACAACGAGAACAGACATGCTGCAAGAATCAGGTCTCTAACAGTTAAGCTAATTACTCCTGGATTAAAAAAAAAAGCCCTTTTTCTGAAGTCCTTGGCCACTATTTGCCTGTGACATTCTGAACCAGTATTAGGACTTTAGAGTTGAAGTTATAAATTGTTTTATTATTATGGAGGATCAAAGTACCAAGTTTCCCATGAGCAGAAAACTATTATTATCTCCACTGTATCTCAATTAGCTTTTCGCTCCGATTCAGCACTTTCCACAACGAGGTCCACTTTTATCACAGCAACACCTCCAAAAACCTGAAGGCATAAAAAGGGGTCAAGGACTGATGTCCACAGAGCAATCACTATGTTTTTAGATGTGTGCTGACAACGTGCCAGACTCCTATCAGAAAGCCTCTGCCAAAACAATTCCCCCTTCCACCACTGCTCCCCAATCTATTCTTGGGAGGTCTTACTGGGAGGTACAGCCTGTACTGCACCAAAGTTATCTGGCACCTCAAAACATCCTCAGCATTTGAAGGCAACCAGGAACGAGCCTCTGAGAAAGCTAATTAGCAATTGATGTGATGTCTGGCAGATGAGGATGCCTCAAGAGAGGATTTGGAGCCTCCATCAAGGGGCCTGTTAGTAAGATGAACCATAGGATACTGCCTAACCATCAAACTCTTGGTGATGTTTCAAGGGGGATACCCAAGAGCTAAGTCACAGCCAGAAGTCACAAGACACTTCTAGAAACACCACTCTTTGAAGTAAGAATAATTAAAAGGAACAGCTACAAGTCTTGTTCACGTCAGCAATGCCTTCAAGGTCCACAGGACTAGTTTACTCTTAAGGAGTAGAGCAGCAATCACCAAAAGTAAGAGAAGACACACTCAGGGTAATGTGGATTAACAAAAAATAGAGAAGATGATGGAAGCAAGAAGTAGCAGCTTTCACATCAGGTAACTGTAGGCAGCAGTAAGAACTGTGGAACTAAATCAGAAATGAAGATGCAAAACTTTCTGCTGTCAACAATGCCAAGTTTGCTTTTCCCTGTTGAAATTTCTGTTGGTCATCAACACACTTCTTTAGACACAGATCTTAATAGAGGCAGGAAAAATGAGTTGTTAGAGGGTGTTTCTGTCGGTAGAAAGGAAGACTGTCATCTCTGCAGTAGGAATGGGCTCTCCCTGCCTTCTGGAGCTCCTCAGGAACCCGAAGCAGAACCCTGGACTTGATTTTCAAATCGGAAGCGTTCTGCAGGAGCTCTAGGTCTGCAGCAAGTTGAAACAAATACGAATTTCCCTCTAATTTGACATGATATACTGCTCTCAGCACTGTGAAACCCCTTTGATCACGGACTGTACTTCAGGACAACTCGGCAGAAGACATACGAGGTTTGAACGTGAAGCCAAGACCTGACAGCCCAGCACATCAGAAGGTACCACAAATCAAACCATTAGTAAGGAAATCTTATTCTGCAGCACTCTCCTCCTCTCTGATCCTTTGCATTTCTGCTCCCATAAATCACGAGTGTGGCTGGCAGGCACTGGTTTACATTTGAAAAATTACTGCCATTCCTGAGACATGACGCAGCCGATTGTAACTCAAGCACCGCACGGTATTCTGACAAAGTCAATACCTCTTTGCCACAGGAACAGTCCCTCCAGCAGGGAAAAATGTAATGGGTCTGCAAGGCCATCAGTAACTTGTTGGGGTAATTAAATTACCTGCCAGTTGACCAAAAACATCTAATCTAGAGAAAAAAAAATACAATAGATTGAGTCTCAAAGGCTGCTCTTTGCCACCGTACCGAGGTGACCTTGGGCCAGCAGGAGCAGGGAGGTGATAATCCCCCTGTATTCTGCACTGGTGAGGCCTCACCTTGAGTATTGCGTCCAGTTTTGGGCCCCTCACTTCAAGAAGGACGTTGAGGTGCTGGAGCGTGTCCAGAGAAGGACAACGAGGATGGGGAAGGGTCTGGAGAACAGGCCCTACGAGGAGGCTGAGGGAGCTGGGGAAGGGTCTGGAGAACAGGCCCTACGAGGAGGCTGAGGGAGCTGGGGAAGGGTCTGGAGAACAGGCCCTACGAGGAGGCTGAGGGAGCTGGGGAAGGGTCTGGAGAACAGGCCCTACGAGGAGGCTGAGGGAGCTGGGGAAGGGTCTGGAGAACAGGCCCTACGAGGAGGCTGAGGGAGCTGGGGAAGGGTCTGGAGAACAGGCCCTACGAGGAGGCTGAGGGAGCTGGGGAAGGGTCTGGAGAACAGGCCCTACGAGGAGGCTGAGGGAGCTGGGGAAGGGTCTGGAGAACAGGCCCTACGAGGAGGCTGAGGGAGCTGGGGAAGGGTCTGGAGAACAGGCCCTACGAGGAGGCTGAGGGAGCTGGGGAAGGGTCTGGAGAACAGGCCCTACGAGGAGGCTGAGGGAGCTGGGGAAGGGTCTGGAGAACAGGCCCTACGAGGAGGCTGAGGGAGCTGGGGAAGGGTCTGGAGAACAGGCCCTACGAGGAGGCTGAGGGAGCTGGGGAAGGGTCTGGAGAACAGGCCCTACGAGGAGGCTGAGGGAGCTGGGGAAGGGTCTGGAGAACAGGCCCTACAAGGAGGCTGAGGGAGCTGGGGGGGTTTAGTTTGGAAATAAGGAGACTGAGGGGAGACCTTATTGCTCTCTACAGCTCCCTGAAAGGAGGTTGCAGTGAGGTGGGGGTTGGTCTCTTCTCCCCAGTAACAGGTGACAGAACTCGAGGTAATGGCCTCAAGCTGCACCAGGGAAAATTTAGGTTGGATCTTAGGAAGAACTTGTGTCCTGAGAGAGTCCTCAAGCACTGGAACAGGCTGCCCAGGGAGGGGGTTGAGTCCCCATCCCTGGAGGGGTTTAACAGACGGGGAGATGCGGTGCTTGAGGACATGGTCTAAGGGTAGACTTGGTGGTGGTGGGTTAATGGTTGGACTGGATGATCTTAGGGGTCATTTCCAGCCTTAAAAATTCTATGATTCTATGAATACAGTCGATGGCCTTTAGCCATAGCAAGTGGCCACCAGACCTGGGGGACCATCCCCTTCCAGAGAGTCACCTGAGGACCTGCACGCCAGGGCTGTGAGACAAGGATCCCTGGAGGGGGATGTGAAGAGGCTGGGGAAGCTTGGGAATGAAACCTGGCCAAAAAGCTTCTCAACATCTCCCTCCCAGACCTTTAACAACATGGCAGGTCAAGCATCTTCCATGGAGTGACTGAACCACTCTGTCACATCAGCTTCCCTTCCACCCAGCACTTTAAGGCATTTTCTAAACAAAACACTACTTTGGTTTTACTCAAAGCCTACAAAGTTTACTAAAATACAAGCAATGACTTGATATTCCTCGCTTACCAGTGAAGTCCTTGTGGGGTCACAGTAATATTTTAAATTATACATTTCACAGTTTGGAGAGACCACAGCCAACAAACACTGCTCACTCCTAAGTAGAACATCACAATTTGTGGCCTTCAGGGCTTTGCCACAAGCTCAACATGTGCTGTTGGGTTGACGTATTTTGGGGAGGGAATGGTCCATCACAGCCACAGTCTCCTGCCCGCTCCTTTCCCAGCCCAGCCTATGTGATCTACTCTAGATGATCCTGCTCAGGCAGGGGGGTTGGACTGGATGGTCTTTTGAGGTTTCTTTCAGCTCCTGATATTCTGTGATTCTGTGAAACAGCCACTACCCCAAACGCTTCGTTTCCAGATCATAGAATCATAGAATGGCTGGAGTTGGAAGGGACTCCCAGAGGTCATCTAGTCCAACCCCCCTGCAAGAAGCAGGGACACCCCCAACTAGATCAGCTTGCTCAGGGCCTCATCCAACCTGGCCTTGAACGTCTCCAGGGATCCAGGGGCATCCACCCCCTCCCTGGGCAACCTGTTCCAGTGCTCCACCACTCTCACAGCAAAGAACTTTTTCCTCATCTCCAATCTAAATCTCCCTCTATTTTCAAACCATCACCCCTTGTCCTGTCAGATATGACAGATATGATCACCCATCCTCCCCACAGCACAAGTTATGCCAGACCTCGTGTCTCAGGCTCTTTCCATTAACCTTCAGCTCATGATTTCCCAATCTGGAAGACCAGCTCTGAGGTCTGGCTGAGCGACCGGCGCGGACACGGACGGAAACGCACAGCCACAAACACCTCATGTCCCACTCACTCACAGGAGAAGGTGACACACAGACACGTGTCCCACCGCCACAGGGGACGTGTTCTGGCTGAACAACCCCCACTTCCCATTTCTGAACTGGTTGTGAGCTGGGTCAGCTCCCTGACCTGGCTCATCCCACTGCTGCTGCCTGTGGGAAGGATTGGGAAAAAGGGATCCGGCTGCTTGTTCTGACCATGAAAACAGCTTATGAGTCCACAGGCTCCAGATCTTTCCATAGGTGGTATGAGACACCACACCAATACAGTCTTGTCTGGCCCACAAAGGACACTCTCACCTTCAAAAGAGATGATGACCAGTGAAGGAAGCATTACACTTCAGTTGGAGAAGCAATTAAGTTGAAGTTAATGCAAACCCATGGGATTGCCCACAGAAAATCATTGAGTTGGAGATTTGTTATGCTCAAAAATCATTTAAACAAAACCCAAACAGATGATAAAGGTTAAAAATTGTGGGGACTGATTCAGGTATCCTTCCCCTCAGAGCACACTTTTGAGTGACACCTGCCTGCATGGAAGCCATCCTGCAAGCAACACTTTGGTTTTAAGAGAAGCCTTTGCCCAAGGATAGGTCACTTCATGCAGTGTGGCCCAAAATCTGACCAGCTTTCGAGGAAGATGCTCCAGGTAGTATCTCTCCTTCCCAAATTCAAGATGAAGCATGTCACAGGGAAGCTTTGTGAGACCCAGAAATCCTGCTGCTCACAGCAGTGAGATGTTGCCCATCAGATCAGGGGGTCTCCAGCTCTGAGCCACTGAGGACCAAGCTAGAAACAGCAACTCAGTCTGAACCCAGCCCAGACACAAACTGCTCCAGACCAAGACCCAAGAGTCAGACAAGTGACACTGAATCACACTGGGCACTTCTTGGAATTTCTCACCGCGCCGGCACGGTGCACAGGGCTGTGTGTCAAGTGTGAGGCTCACCAAGGCCAAGGGCAGAGTCCTGCCCCTGGGACATCACAACCCTTGGCAGCGCCACAGGCTGGGGGCAGAGTGCCTGGAGAGCTGCCAGGTGGAGAAGGACCTGGGGGGTTGGGTGATGCTGACTGAACAGGAGCCAGCAGAGTGCCCAGGTGGCCAAGAAGGCCAAGGGCATCCTGGCTTGGATCAGAACCAGCGTGACCAGCAGGGCTGGGGAGGGGATTGTGCCCCTGGACTGGGCACTGGTGAGGCTGCACCTCGAGTGCTGTGTTCAGCTCTGGGCCCCTCACTCCAAGAAGGACATGGAGGTCCTGGAGTGGCTCCAGAGGAGGGTGATAGAGCTGGGGAAGGGTCTGGAGAAGAAACCTGCTGAGGAGCAGCTGAGAGAGCTACAGGGGTTGAGTCTGGAGCAGAGGAGGCTGAGGAGAGACNGTCCCCACCCCTGGGTGTATTGAACAGATGGGGAGATGAGGTGCTCAGGGAGATGGATCAGGAGAGGACAGGGATGGTTGGACTTGATAAGCTTAATGGTCTTTCCCAACCTTGTCATTCTGTGATTCCATGAATCAGCACTGAAACGGTCTCTGTGCTTCACAGAGGGCACAGCCACAACACGTGTGGCCTCTGGCAAGAACAATCTCTACAGAGCTGCCCACGAATGAAGCCTGTCACCACCCGATGCCCTAATCACACAACCAGTGGCACTGCCCTCCCTGCAACCACCCTCACACCTGGTCACAGTCAGGGGCACGAGAAACTCACACTTTCCCCTCGGTCCTCACCAACTTCCCCCAGCTAAACACAAACCAAGGAGAACTGGTGCACCAGCACCAAGCTTGAACTCAGCACAGGATGAGGATGGAAAAACCTCCCTCAAACTGATGAAACTAATGTCATTAATGTCATTGATGTCATTAATGCCACAGTGCCTGAACACACAGGAGAAGGAGGACCCTTCCCACTGCACACCCTCTGACTGGGAATGGGGAGACGGGGAGGGGGGGGAGAGGCCGTTCCCCCCACGCTCCGGCTCTGCCCTTTCTGGGAGCGGAGCTGCCGTCAGCAGTTGGCTCGGGCCAGCGCAGAAATCTCAGCCCAGAAGGCAATAAAAAGGCAGCCAGAGATGTGACTCTGATTCATGCCGCTGCCAAGGCCACTCTGGAGGCAGAGGAGGCTCAAAGGTGTGCTGAGAAACCCCCCTCCTGGATCCCACACAGCCAGTCACGGTGCAGTTTACTGGATTGTCACACCAGAACATTTACACTCACAGATCACAGAACGTGTGAGGCTGGAGGAGACCTCTGAGCTCACCATGTCCAACCCAACCTTGTCACCTAACCCACATCCTGGAGCTCCACAGCCATGTGCTGTTTGAGCCCCTCCAGGGATGGTGCCTCCACCTCCACTCTGGGCATCCTGATCCAACACCTGATCACTCTTTCATGGAAGACATTTATCCCACCCCACCCCCCAACACAACACATGGCCAACACGGGCACCCCACCCAGACCACTCCACAGCTCAGCAGTGTCCCCACACCGGCCATGCCGGCTCCTGTGGAACAGCCCTGGCTGGTACCGGCACAGACTGAAGCAAAGTTCAGGGCACAGAGTGCTCCACACCCTCCTGGTTACCAGAGGAGGAACTAGATAAGGTTGTGCTGCCTGAAGTGTCCCTGCAGCCTGAGGCAGCGTCCTGCCCAGCCCACCACAAAGCCATCGTGAAACCAGGGGTAGGTCAGGCAGGAGATGGGTTCTTCATGGTGGCTCCTGGGCTGGACTTGCAGGAACAGCCCCGTGGGAGCCAGGGCTGTGAGCCCTTTGTGACACCAGTTTTATCTCGCATGGAGAAGCCGCTGCCAAGCCCCTGGGGCATGGAGATCATCCCTCACTGAATCACACACAGGATCACAGGATGTCAGGAGTTGGAAGGAATCTCCAAAGATCACCCAGTCCAACCCCCTGAGCAGGGTCACCTGGATTAAATCACACAGGTCGGTGTCCAGATGGGTCTGGAATGTCTCCAGAGAAGGAGACTCCACAACCCCCCTGGGCAGCCTGGCCCAGGGCTCTGGCACCCTCACAGGGAAAGAGTTTTTCCTTATATTCCCATGGAACCTCCTCTGCTCCAGCTTGGCCTCATTGCCCCTTGTCCTGTCCCTGGCCACCCCTGAGAAACCCAGCAGCACCGAGACACCCAGCAGCAGATGGTTGGGTCACTGGTGGTTTCCCACCCACTGTGCCATGCCCAGTTCTCACCAGTAACCACAGGTCTGAGACATCCCCCGCGTTCCTCCTGGGGCACAGCGAGCCAGCGCTCAGCCATGTCCCTCGAAACACCAGGTACAAGGTGTCACCAGGCTTCTGCCACCCCCCTCACGATTTCTGACCTCCCCTCCCACCGTGGTGTCCTGAATCTGGTCCTTGTAACCCGGTAACCTCCTCCCGGTCACCTCCTCCACCACCGCAGCGGTTCCTCACCACAACAACGTGCTGGAGAAGCAGAGCTACAAAGGTCTGAACCTGCGGGGCTGAAGGAACCAGAGGTCCCATCGCCCCCATCCCTGGGGTCACGGAGGAGGGGGACCCACTGCCCAGACCACCGAGGGGACACAGACTGGGGAGGACTCGAGAGCTCGTGAAGGAGAAGCTGCTCATGGTGTGCGGGGAGATGGGTTGGGAGGGGGAATCCTGAGTGGGTGGGAGGTGGGAGGACCAGGGGGTCCTGGG
>VXBZ01011362.1:0-186480 GCA_013399135.1 Heliornis fulica | reverse complement strand
GCCTTGTGCTGCCAGCCATCCCCAAACATATATATGTATATAAAAGCAGTGTCATAGTTACCCTGCACAGAAAGACAAATAGTGGAAAGGACAACTAGTTTCTTCAAGTTTTCAGTGTGCTGTTGCCAAGCATAAACTTTGTAGAATAAACACTGCTCCAAAGGACAGAGCTAGCAAGGAAGTAATAGGTTCATGTTCCTGCCCATTGAAAGAAATTACAGGAATTGGGGTTATTGGATAATTTCAGTAATTACACAATTACCTGACTCCTCTGCAATGTACCCATTTTCTGAGTCAAGAAGCATTGGGATGAATTTTTTATGGAGTGGAGCACACAAGGAAAACAGAATAAGAGATAGACTTTAAGAATTTATTAAACAGCCCATCAGGTAGAGGAATGAGCTACTTATCCATTGCTTTTCACAGTGTACCTGTGCAAAATGTCATATTCAGATTGATCTGTCATGGAAGCAAAGTGTGTGCTCATGGGTGCATCATCTTATACATACATATATAAAACTTTGAACACTCAAGTCTGCCTCACATAGATCTGCTCATTTACCTCTTTCAGAGCACTAAGATGTACAATATACACTTCACCATGACCTACCTTTTGCAAGAGATCTCCTTTACTGCACGTGACTTAAAAACTTAGCTAAACACTCTTGTTGAGAAGAGGCATCAAAACAGTGGAGAGCAATGTAACTCAGAAGCCATTTCATGTTTATCAGGCTATTCAGGTACTTTGAATTGTAATGCTCTAACATACTAACTTAGGTTTTAAAGAACCTGTTTGCCCCTTATGCTATTGCTACCAATTCTACACTCTCTACAAGAAGTAGGAAACAGGCTGTTGAGCATTATGTTCATGGAGAAAGTACGAAGTGGCAGCTAGAAACACAACAGCATCATGTCCCAGAAGCAGTGACTCCCTAACACACAATATGAAAGTGACTGCTTCTTGGGACAAAGGAGGATTCCTACATATTTGTTTTAAGCACTGCTACTAATCATATCTTATATGAAAGCTAACATAGGCTGTTTCAGTAAGAGTTTTCTGTGTTTCTGTTGGTTTCTTGTATTGTTTTGAAAGGTTCTTCACTCAGCTTTCCTATACTTGATTATGGTAGTGATCAAGCACAACCTTATCTATGGACCCTCTGTAACAATAATAATAGAAAAGAGGTGAGCACTTTCAGAGGGGATTTGATCCTATGTTAGGGTGTAGCACATAATTTCCTAGGAGTGTTTACTTTCCTGAGTAAATGAGTTTAAGCTGCTTTCCTGACTTTAGAGTTACTAAAACTAGGTTAAATGAGTATCACACTATGTTTTCATACTCTTCATATAGAGCATACTTTACTGGAAAATTAGCAGTCACAAATCACTTGAAGTAGTGAGATGAAACAAGACCATGATCACAACTGCTGGGCATCTCAGTCACATTATGGGAAATTTCTTAAGTATCAGAAAATTAATGGAATTTTGAACAAATACTCTATGAGTTATAGCACCTAGGGGGCATAAATTAAAAATGTGTAAATCCTGCTTGTAAAATACTAAGGAATTTGGCTTTTTAATTTTTTTTCCTTTTTGAAGTGGTTCATCTAATCTTCTGTAAGTCACTTTAAAACACTGCAGTGCATACAATCACCACTGGGTTATTCTTGTTACTCTTCATTCAAATGAAATATTACTCAAAGTGCAAACATTTTCACTGTGGCTAAAAATTCAGGTTAGCAAGACTATCCAGTCCCGAATTTACAGCTAATTCTAAAGGAAAACCCATCTAACACAAATAGAGGCATTGCACAAATGAAGCATGCACACATTCTTAGGACAGATGTTCCCTGTACTACCAAGCATCCTGTGAGGCTGTTTTTACCTAGGGATAACAGGCATAATTTTTGCTATTTCAGGAGAAAGCAATGAATACTGTACTTGTAGATGCTTTGGAAATGTGCCTGAGTGACACACAAGATGACTAACAGAAGTCCCAGCAGAGAGGAAAAATTAAATGTGAACAGATGGACTAATTCAGCATTTTCAAGCAGTGAAATCCAAACGTGAGAGAAACCTGGCTGGCTACAGATGACAAGGCCTGTCTCAGTTCAATCTTCAAGCTATAATGCAGGCCCTTGATTTTTATTATTTTTTTTTCTTCATCAAATTAATCTTCTTGAGGAGGCTGGCATTTCAGTAGGTTTGAAGAAGCCAAATAACCTTACCTCTCCTGGGGCTTCAGTTTCAAATCAAAATTCAATGTACCTCTCAATAGACTTGTTGTTCTCAGTCTATTCAAGAAAAAACAAGCCAATCTGCAGAGTTTGTTATTTATGTGTGCCAATATCATCCATTTGGAAAAGGTCATGGTAGAGGAAAAAGTTTTCATAGGTCAGCCTTGAAGTGTCCTACCAGAGGTAGGTGCAGATACCTATACCTCTTTAATGTTGCCAGCTCCCAGCACAAGTTGATGACCTGCTAGTTATCTGAGTGTTGCATTTGGATAAAGTATTGAAAATTCTTGATTGAAGACAATGAGCAAAAATACCCATCAACCTCACTCTCTGTTTATGAAGTCTCTCTCATTAAAAAATATAATTAAAATATCTCATTTATTTGTAACGTACCAGCAGCCTGGTAAATCATGTGATTTCTTTTTTTTTGGGGAGGTATCCTTGTTTTGATTTGAGGGGGGGGCTTAGTTTGGAAAAAAAAGCCTCGTGAAAGAAAAACCTTTTTGGCATTTTGACTTGTAATATTTTGAAACTTCCCATCATTTAAAATCCTTGTGGCTTTTATTTTGAGAAAACAAATTGTATAAGTCATCCTTGAATAGATAGAAACCTCCTCTTAGCTCTGAAGATCTCTTAAAAATGCGAAGCACTGGGAATTTTGAGACTGTATTTTTCCCTAGCTTTCAACACTACGGGTAAAGTAAATCACAGAATCATAGAATCAATCACAGAATCACCGAATATTAGGAGTTGGAAGGGACCTCGAAAGATCATCCAGTTCAACCACCCTGCCTGAGCAGGATCACCTAGAGTAGATCATACAGGAATGCATCCAGATTGGTCTTGAATGTCTCCAGAGAAGGAGACTCTACAACCTCTCTAGGCAGCCTGTCCCAATGATCTGTCACCCTCACAGTGAAAAAGTTCTTCCTTATATTCAAATGGAACTTTCTATGTTCCAGCTTGGAACCATTTCCCCTTGTTCTATCACTGGCCAACACTGAGAAGAGCCTGGATCCGTCCTCCCGACACTCACCCTTAATGTATTTATCAAGGTTAATGAGATCACCCCTCAGTCTCCTCTTCTCCAAGCTGAAGAGATTCAGCTCCCTCAGCCTGTCCTCAGAAGGAAGATGTTCAACTCCATTACCTTGGTGGCCCTGTGCTGGACTCTTTCAAGTAGTTCTGTGTCCTTCTTGAACTGAGGGGCCCAGAACTGGACACAATATTATATGTGCGGTCTCACCAGGACAGAGTAGAGGGGGAGAACAATCTCTCTTGACCTACTGGCCACCCCCCTTCTAATACACCCCAGGATGCCACTGGCCTTCCTGGCCATGAGGGCACATTGCTGGCTCATGGTCATCCTGTTGTCCACCAGGACCCCCAGGTCCCTCTCACCTACACTGCTCTCCAACAGGCCAGTCCCCAACCAATACTGGTACTTGGGGCTGTTCCTCCCCAAATGCAATATAAATAAATCCTACAGTTATTTCCACAAGAAGTGTTTTAAGGAAAGTCAGGTAGGCAATGCCAGAAAGGAAAATTATGTAGTAGAGATAGTAACAATTTACTTTTGTGACAAAACTCATAATTAAACTAAGATTATTGAAACTCCATCAAGTATTTTGGGGCATGCTGTCTTTTCAGCAGAATAAATTAATCCTTAACATCGTGTCATTATATTGCATCTGAGGTTTATTTTGCATAATCTATTCATATGAATCCTGCTGTCATTACAGAGTACTAATACAAGCATGAAAAAGATCCATATTTGTCTACATATAACGTAGTCAATTATTTATACTTATTTCCAACAATACAGCTAGTTCTATGCTTTTTCGTTTGGTTTGGATTGTTTATGTAAACAAAACTCAATCTCCACACAGATTCTTTCCCTCATGACCACTGAAATGCAATTCCCAGCTCCTGGAATACTACAGAGATCAGGAAACAACCAGCAGGCAGGCTGAAGGCAACTCACAGTGTCTAGACAGAAAATTGTTAAAATTTTCTGTACCACATTCTGTATCATGTGATCTGCAATGGCCAGTATCAAAGGCCATTAGGGATCCCATTTACATTCCTCACTCCAGGCTCACATTTATCTAATGGCTAGTGGAAGAAATTTGTAATTAACCTGGAACAGAAATCAATGATGGCTGACCTCATGCAAGACCAATCTGTGTTCTAGATTCTCTCTTTCAACAATATGTACATGGAAGTTATGTTGTTATCCTACTTAGAATGTAGACCAGATAAATAACACCCACATGTCACAGTCTTTCACAGTGATTTTTATCTGTTATACTTATTTTCTTGGAAGGAGTGCAGCTGCACTGCTTAGTGTACTGCTATACGAAGGGATAAAAAAATATCTGGGAACTAGTGGCAACACTACAGGCATAGCTAAACTGTTGACTATACTATAAACACAAGAACAATAGAAATATGAAGCACAACAGCAATAAAGATGTTGATAGTAACCAAGATTTACCCATACTGAGAAATGCAGACTTCATAACAAAACCTGAACTATTACAGTAATGTAATTATTTTTGCAAAGTGCACCCCAAATCTACTAGCTGCATTGTAATTCTTACCAATTGCATTTAGACTCAATCACCGATAATTATATCTATTAGCTAAAGACTGAATGGAATTACTACAGATGGGGAACATGACCCAGCAATGTAGCTTAAAGGGTTTCTGACCAAAGAGCTCTGTGGGATCGCACTGCAGCTCCACCCACCTGAAGTCTTCAATTTCAGAGTAGTAGAATTCTTCCTAGAGGGTTGGCATTTTAGTTGCGTAAAGAAACCCACAACCTACTATCAGCTATACATTTTCACCACCTTGAAAATCTGAAAATATGGGAAAAAGTAAAAAGCACCCAAAAAAAGTCAGGTGTATAATGGTTTTTACATTTAGGATTGTTTTCAGGCAACTGATAGAAAGGGTATCAGTACACAAGCATATGCTGTTTGGATGAGAAACCTTTAAATTCCTCTCACTGTGATCTTCCTACCATAAACTGTCTCAAATTACTGAAGTCTATGATGTAGCACTTCAACAAGAGGGGCAAGCTCCTCCTCATATCTCTTCTTTGTAGCACAGAAGGTTTCACTAGAGCAGGGAGGGAATTTTTCTCTGGAGAAGCTTCAAATTTGCTCTAGGATCCCTTCAAGCCAGGTTATTACAATTTAACAGTAAGTGCTGTGTAAGCCAGGGAGGGGACTAGCCCTGCAGAAGTGTTCCCTGGCTTTGTTTCTTTCCCTGATAAAATACTGCTTCCTCAGCTCTTGATCAATGAATCACAATAGGATCTTTCTCCCCTACAACTGCCCTTGGCTGTTTTGCTGTTAACGGTTTCTCATAAGAAACATGGCTGAGCAGAATAAAACAGAGGAAAATGAATTGACTCCCTTCTAGTATTTAATTAATCTCTAAAAAAAGAAGACACCAAGTTAGATGGATTGGCTAAAATTATAGGGTTTTAGCTTTCGAAAACTGTGCTTTCAGTAATCTTCCAGTTCTATTGATTAAGGTCTGCTTATCTTAGCTCCCTCTATTTTACTACTCACAGACAAAAACTGTTTCTGCTGACAAGAGTTCTGTTTATTTTTAATAAAATATTAGCAATTAAAATGTGGAAAGTGGCAAAGAGTATGTTGGAGCCCTGCAATAATTATATTTGTCTATGTTAGTTTTGATTATGTAGCAGTGATCGTAGTTGCAAGATAAATTTGCTCTATAATCAAGATCATAAATACAGTATTGAGCTCTATAGTAAGGGGAGGACCATATCTGCAGGTAGAGTAGATTCAGACAGATGACCTTAGCTTTCACTAATCAGAAACAGTTATTTAACACTGAGTAGATAGATTTGAAAGATGGCACATTTCTGTTGTGGTTATACACATTTCATTAGAAGTATCAGCATAGGAAAAAAAACAAGTAGGAAAATGATGCCTATATAGATACTGATCTTCCATGAACTGAAAAGGAAGCAGTTGCCTGCTTTCTTGATACTATCAATTATTTTACAGAATTCTGTCCCATACATTACGAATTAAAGACCTCCTGAGGACTAACAAAAGAGACAGAAGATACAGTCTGCACAGGCACAGACAGAATTTACACCAGAACTCTCATTTGCTTTTGCTTAGAGAAGCCTTTAGGCCCAGTGATGGTGTAAATGTTCCCTGCCAGGCAGAACAACCTGGAAAAGACAAACAATTAGGCTAAACTCAAAAGCCATCTCCTTTGGTACAAAGGATATTTAGTTGGGACAAATGTGTAACTCAGGGTCAGGCTGTGAAGTGTTAGGAAAGTTTGTCACCTCCATACTACAGTGATTACACAGGTAATCACAGTTAATTATTAATTTGGAAGAGTTTTGCAGTACTAATGTGATAAGCTTACCTCATAAAATGTTTGGGGTTGGGTGAGCATTTTTAGAGAGTTTTGCAATGCCAAATTATTGCAATGCCAAATTATTTGATTTGTAAAAAAAAAAAAATTAAAAAAGGGGGAGGAGAAAAGAAATCTGGTTTACCTCATACAAATGAAAAACCCTTACAGTGATAAGGAAAACTAAAATTAAAACATTTAGATTTAAATAAATGTTACTTCTAAATGAAGCAGTTCATTACAATTCTTATCTCACTTTGTTAAAGAAAAGCTTTTAACAAGCTACTTCAGCTAAAAGAAACCCAAACATTAGTTTGAGAACAAATATAAAGCTTAACCTATTTAGACCTTTCCTATAAATTGAGTTTGTTGGGTGTTTTCTCTTGTTTTCTTCCCTAAAATTAAGATGCTAATAGAATAACCTATTTGCTGAATGCACTACTTACACTAGATTAGTCATTTCAGGGTTGTTTTGTGTTTGTTTTTTTTTTAAATCAGAACTTCTTGATCATTAATTTGCTTTGTTCAAATCACTGCCACCTTTCACTGGGCTATAAAGATACTCCTGCTGCCTGGAACATGCCAAGTACATTCACTCAGGCATTTATCCTTTCATTAAGAACATATTATACCAGCATCACTACATATACATTTTCAACCATACTACCAGCAAAGTAGTTAAAGATAAATCAGTCAAACTACAAAAACCAAGGGAGTTAAAATTGCAGAACTCCCAAACAGTAGATTACATTCAGTAAAATCACAATCAAACATCACTATGCTCCTGATTTCAAACAGTCCTGTCCCAGCTGTGCTCATTACTCACTATTCATCACTCTTTCCCTTCTTAGAAGGTTTTTGGGACTAAAATTCTTACACTGATATTTATAACATTAGTAAGGAAAACAAAGGAGAACAATTCCTTAATACTGAGTACTGAGAAGCATAAGGCTGAAATCCATTTAGATGAAGCATTTCTTCCCACAAATTATCCTGTTAATACTTTACTGAAGATTAACACAGAAAGTTCTCAAAGTGCCGACAGTTCTTATCACTGAATGTCACTTCCTGACAGGCTATATCAGGATCATTAGTTTTCTACATCACTTCCAAAGTACATTTCACTACAACCACTCTTACAACAAACATAAAAATTATTGCAAGAGTGCTTTGTCTTAGATTTATGAGGAACACCCAGGAAAACTCACAATTCAAGCTAGGTGTCTCATAACCCTGTACAATGCACATGGAGAGCAGCTACAAATGGATTTGTAAGTCAGCATGCTGGAAAAGGAAGGGGTTCTAGATGACTACCTTTGCCATTTACTAAACTGAAAAAAGAAATTAATGTTTAAAATTTGATGTCACTATTCTCCCTGTACCCAACCCTGGTTCACTTGCATCTTGAAGTAAGTAGCCTGAAGCACATGCACATGTTGGACCTGAGTCCCGCAGACCCTTTTCATACCGGAACACTCCAGACAGCCATATTCCTCTTTCAAGCAGCACTGCCTGTGTTGCACTCAGGTTTTGAGGGAGCAATGCTGTATTTACTCTTACTCTTCCCATCTCCACATCTACAGATGTCTTTGATCACCTGGTTCTAAGCTGAAATGGAACAGTCTCTTGGGAACTGAGAAATGCAAGTTTAAATCTCTTTCAGCATATTGATCCAGGCCTCCTAGTTCATGATGACCAAATGCTCTCATCTGATATTACACACACAGTGAGTGACCTGTTCTCTACCCTTTTCTTTCCTGCTTTTTTTTTTCCTCTTTCCTTTTTAGCCTTTACCCCCTATAGAGAAATTGTTGCTATCAGCACCCTGTAATTCCTGCCAGTTCTACCTTAACTTTACTTGTGGCAGAGGGACAACTATCTTTGTGACTATCAGACTAGTTTGAATGCAGTATGTTTAATGTGGCCACAGTGTCTGGGGCTTTTTACAGGTCTAAAATTTAGGTAGGGATCAGAGTAGGAAATCATATTTCCACTTAAATTGCACTATCATGACCAATGCAGTACATTTTTAGAATTTTAAAACAAAGAAAAACAAATTGCAGACTTGCAAAATCTTATTTCTGACTCTCAGCTGGATTTGAAATTACCTTATAGAAAATTAGACTGATGCATATCAGCCATTAATCCTTCTGAGCACAGAGAGTACTGTTTCTCATATTGTCATGAAAAATGAACCATATTCTTTGAATGAAGGAAGGACTTGAATAACAATCTGCTGTCAGTCAGCCATGGGCATTAAGGAACCACAGCAGCTACTTCTCCTTTGCTTGGACTCTGTCCATAAACATTTTTCTGCAGTGTGTACACAGACAGTTCTTCACTGGGTTATTTATTATTGGAAACTAATGGCTCTATAGCTGCCATCCACTTCTATTTTTTGATTGTCTAATCCAGAACAGTGTTAATTATCACAAAATAACCAGGTATAAAAACCCCAAACAACCAAACAAAAACTCATGACAAAAAAAGTGGATGTGTGACAGAATAAGAAAGAAAGATATCATAATTAATGTGAAGTAACTGGTCTGAGAAAAGCTCTCAAAGCATCTTCATATGCTACCATAAGATGTGGAAGAGAGCAGAGACACACAAACCTATCAGCAAACAACAGCTACTCAATGTTTCACCTTGTTCTGAAAATGGAGTTTGAAATGCTTTCAGATGGATGTTATAACCAAGCTGCAGTCTAGAAGATAACAGGTTGTGCTGCAGCAGAATGGCAACCAGAAAGCAAGAAATACAGCCACCATCTAATTAGGATTGTCCAGCTTCATCTCAGACTTCTGTGAAGATACTTCAGAAATAATACAATGAAGAACCTATGATTTCTGGAAAATGGACCTGTAAGCAATCTTTGTGCTGTGAACAAATAACTAAAAAAGGAAAAAAGTAACATCTACAAGAGAGAAAAACCATCACATACCACATGGTTTGTAACTTCAGCTTCTGCTAGGGAAGGCTACGTGATCCATCCCAGAGCTGGGTCACTACCTGGATGAGCTTCTGCCACAAACAGGAGAGTTGTTTAATTCTGTCTTTGGACAGAGAATGGATCAAATAACCTTCTGAGGCAATAATGATCATGTTTCCTGTTGCAAGAGTGACCATTTTCTGACCTGGCCAGTAGACAGAGGAGGAATATGCATGCTTTCTCTTTTCATTTCTCTTTCTGGCAGACAAGATTCCTACTTGGGAGAAATACAGTTGGAGAAAATGTCCCTGTATACAGAGCTTGCCATCTAGAGAGGGCTGACGGTGAGAAGAATTGAGTATTACCTTTCCCATTTTGTAGACTGACTATTAGATGGAAAGAACAGAAGCCTTAGGGAGGGAAAGAAAATTAAGGTCTTATTTAGAGCTGAAGCCTCAATATCCTTTTGACCCTATCTGCCTAAAGTTAGGCACTGGCTTAAATGCATTCTTGAATCAGGAAGTGACAGAACAAATGACTCATTTTACTCAAGGGACTCTATGGTACAGTCAGAATTGGAAACTACGTACACAAGTTGTTGGACTGTGAGTCAGTGACAATTTTATCCTTTGCCTCTCTGCAGTAGTGGAATAGGAAAACACTTGATGTTTATCAGATTTAACACAAGCCATGCTAAGTACTGTATCTAAAGTAGAGCATTTATATGGTGGATGGGGAAGAGGAGGCAGAGAAAAAGGCTGGGAGGGAGAAGAAGTAGGAATGACATTTTATGTCTTTTAAAAGTCTGACCTTTTAGAAATACCACTGTGTACATTTTAAATATTAATAAAGGCACTAACTGTTAGAAGGCACAGGGCTGTTGTCAGGGGGTGACCTTTTATTGAAGTAAAAGAAAATTGACAGTTTTATTAGCCATAGAGTACTGCAAACAGAAGCTACAGGAAAAAAGCAAGCAAAAAAGCTGTCACTGTAATTAGCTACATTGTGTAAATTAATCTAAGGATGTGGCTGTGTCTAAATATTGCTGTAGGTCCCTCTGTGTCTTAGCCCAGACTTATACAACAGCTTCAGAAAGAATGCTATTCAAAAAGAATAGCATTTCCCACTTCAGTTCTTCATATAATGTTCCCTGAGAAAAGACATAATGTTCCCTGAGAAAATAACCATGACACTGGAACAAAATCTATGGGATCTTCATGATTCCATGATCATCACTTCTCTGTACTATTACATGCATAACCCTTAGCAGTTCTGAGCAAGAACCCCTTTTCAAACAGCACCAACAGAAGGACTAGAACAAGGGTCAAACACCTATTACCTCAGAACTGATTTTGCTTCTCAAAAGTAATTAGCCTAATTAAAAGATCTTTGCTCAAATAACCTAGACTTAATCAAACTAAAACTGTGGTGCTACATGACTAGGAAAGAAACAATCACTCTGCTCCTTCATAACAAGATAACTGTAATCTATTACAAATGGAACAGCTGAATTAACTTCTTGCCCTCATTTTGCTGGTCACAATCTCAAGCGATCCAAGGCCTCCGTGATCCAAGGCCAGCTGATACAGCACAGCTGTGTAACCTCCACTCAAACTTTTGAGAAAGCTGTGAAGTTTGAGAATGAGCTGTAAACAGCAAACAGAGCCATCCAAAATAATAATAATGTTAAGCAAAAGTAAGATTGTTGTGAAAGGAGAGTTAGCAGCTCAAGTACTTAAGAGAAACAAGCCACCAATATGAAAATGTATGAGGCCCTGCAGGAAACAAAACCCCAAACTACCACACCAAAAAGAAACCTGGTCATTGACAGCACATCATCAACAATCTCTGTTGCAAAGAGGAACAGAGGTCATTCTTTCCCCACCTGACTGATGACTGCCTAGCCACTTCCTTTTTTTACAGGTAGATAACAAGCCTATGCAGAATTAATTCACACTTTACAACTCATAACATGATAGAAGGAGCAGACTAGGAAAGGAAAAGAAAAAGGACAGCCCTTGTTTGTCCTTCAGATATCCTCCACTGACAAAGTAGGAGGTATATAACATTTTTGTGCTTCACTACTTAATGTGCTATGGAAAGTTCTTTCAAACCTTTCAGCTCCCTTCAATAGTTATGTTATAGCTCACACCACAGAAAAAGCTGGATTTATAAACAGTATGTAGTGTGGTAGTTGTAAGGGGCAAAATCTGCCCTTCCTTGTGTCCCATTCTGCATAAAGCATTTGAATGCACAGAATTTAGAGTTGGTATGAACCCATAAATCCAACTGAGCCTGTTCTTGATCATGACCCCACTGCTAAGGCTAGTGTGAACAATGAGAACTTAGAAATGGCGAGCAGCACAGGGTTCACTCTAGAGGGAAACAAGTTGGTCTACATTTCTTTTTTACTCCCAGATAGCTGAGGACCAGTACACTCACCACAAAGCATCCTTTCTGGAATAAACAGTGGGTGGTGAATCTACAGATCCTGGGTTTTCCTACCTATCAGTCACAATGTATATGCATACAAAAGGATAACTGGAACTGCAGAAAGCAACTTTTTTTTTTTTTAATGACGGTATAATCTTATTCTCTTTTTTTTTTCTTTTTGAATTGCATTCTTTGGTTAGTAGGACACAGGCTACATTTGTTTGAGAAACAGGCAGGAAGGGAAAAGTTAAGCCTAAAACAAATATTTATTCTGAATGTTTGAATTTAATTAGTTAATTCACATAGAGACATCAATGTGAGTTCAAGTACAAGCTATAAATACGGTGAAGAAGTAATGGGTAAGTGAAATGGGGCACGAAGGTAGTGGAATAATTGTAAGGACATTTATAAATCTGTTACCTGTAAAAATAATCCATGCAAACTATTTTTTTTTTTTAAGTACAGCAAGGTACTTCAAACATAATGTTAACATTAACACAGAAACACTGTGAAAGGGCATGAATCTGTCCTCTTACTATTCAGTTCTATTTAGAGGTACTCAATTTCTCCTTCCCCTTTTCCCTTTACACTGACAAAGTTTAGGATGCCTTGAGGGCGTTGTTGTATTACAATGGTATGCAATACCCGTGGAAGACGACATGTCACTCCTTTCAAACCGAGGGCACAAGAAGTCAGCCGCAAGGAAAGGAGACCTGGCTCACACCACTGGAATGCAGCTGTTTGGCTGCGCACAGAAGGTCACCCAGCCTGCTGGGACAAAGTCTTCAGCTGCAAGCGGAATGAATGATCGTGATGCCTACAGATGCCAGGGATGTCTCTAGACATACAACCCCTTCCTCCTCAGGCCTCACCCCCTAGTATCCACATCTGAATTATCCAAAACTTGGTTGGGAGTTATCATGGCATTGACATACTTCATATAAAAAAAATATTTTATTATATAAAAAGACTAATTGCCAGCTAGACTATGTCATTCATGGTGATATCACTAAACTTCTAACTAATTAAATCTTTTTCCTCTCTCAATGTAGAACAGTAAACATTCAAAAAGTTACCAACTTTGCAAAGCTCCAAAATAAATGGCAGAGTTATTTAAGTACGCAAGGGAAAAAGGCTGAAGAGGAAACTGCACATTTTATGATAACAGGAATGAAAAACTTTACAAAAACAAGTTGCTGTAGCAAGTTTCCTTGATTAACATATGTGACCTTAAAAAGAAAGATGCCTTATCCCCTGAGGTCTTGAAAACACTCAGTAGGCTGGGGAGTATCCTTCTACAAAAGAGATTAAACTTCTTTGATTCAGAACAGCTACAGTTCAATCATTTCAACAAAGTTCACTTAGTCTGTCAGTAACTAAGACTAATTACTTAAAGCTGCAGACAGGAGATCTTCTCTTCATTCCCAATCTCTATATATTTGTAGTTAAGCAACACACAAATGATCTTTGATAGTGTATTTTCCCTTAGTATCAGGAAAATTCACTTTTATGGTTTTCTTTTGGGGAGATGCAGGGGATGATCAGAGGACAGAAGTCTAATGGGAAAATCAATTGCTTTCCTTTGCTTTGAAGAAATATTTTGCTTCTCCCTTACTCCAAGGTTTTGTAGCTGTCTTGAAGTTGGAAAGCAGGTTCCTGCTGAACTGCAGCCTAAGGAAACCCCTCAGTATATACAAAAAGTGAAGTTACTTTCTAGGGAAATGGCTAAAGACTTTTGTCCAGAGATCTGAAGATATGAAACATCGAACAGATATGAGGGATACTCCATCAGAAACTAAGAAAGCATTAAGCCTATGATACAGTACCTTTCTAATACAGTCTTTTCTACAAAAATCACTTACTATGAATCTATTTATGTCTGTACAAATACCCTGCACTAGTCCTGAACACCACAAAATCCTTGGGATTACTTAGATGACCAAAAGTCAGGAATTTTTTTTTCTGGGATGCTCACCAGTTGGTATAAGTCAGAATTACAATTTCAATGAAGGTTGGGCCAAAATACATCATCCATCAAAACTACACTCAGGACACCCAAGGAATGAGACAGATAAATATGCACATGGTTAATGGTACACATCAGAAGATCACAATTTTCTGCTAAAACAAGATGTCCTTTCAGAAAAAGTAGTAACTGGCACATATTCACACATAAACTTTCATCAGCATCTCAGAACACCAAAGGACAAAGGAAGACAAAGATGTGGGAAAAATGTGGGGCGGTTTCCCCCTGTTTCTGAAGTATTACTCACAATAGAAAAAAAAAAGCTTATTTTCTTAAAAAAATCCCAAACAATCGAGTATTAAAATAGGTCCTCACTATAAAGATAATTTTTTTCTAATGGTTGGACTGGATGATCTTAGGGGTCATTTCCAGCCTTAAAATTCTATGATTCTATGATACTTCATATGCCTTTTTCAGCTAAACTATTGTCTGGTCTCAGATGAAGTCATAGTGTTTTAACTAGTCATCCTTCTTTTACACCTTAGGGAAGTGACATGATACAAATATGTGTCACAAGGGACAGAAAAAAGTAATCCAGATAGACAGAAGGAGAGAAGAAGAAAGCCTGGACATGAGAGAAAGGGAAGGATATATCTTATTAGATTTTCAAGAAATCACAGAGTTAATATTTATAGAGCATGTTACATCTGGAGTTATGTGAAGGTGTTCTGGCATAGTCTGGAGATAACAGAAATATCCAGGCCAACATTCTGAAGTCAATGTTGGCTTTTTAATCAGGTCTGTTCTGTCTTTGCACATATTTTTTGGCTGACAGAGCACTGGAACAGGCTGCCCAGGGGGGTTGAGGAGTCTCCCTCTCTGGAGATATTCAAGTCTGGACGCCTACCTGTGCTACCTGCTCTAGGGAACCCGCTTTGGCAGGGGGTTGGACTTGATCTCTCAAGGTCACTTCCAGCCCCTACAATTCTGTGATTCTGTGAATTCTGTGATTAGCACATCCATTTCCTGAGGGTGTTTCTTACCTCTACCAGAACATGGCGCAAGCAGCTTGTGCTTGTAGCAGAAAAATGAGTGGGAAAAGACAGCTTAAGCATATGGTAGTCTGGGTTGGCTCCGTGACAAATAAACTGTGTGTTATCAGCTGAATGCAAGAATGAAGAAGAAACAGAAAGATGATGATCAGGGCTCTTGGCTCAAAAAGTTACAGCCAGCTGCTACCAGTCAAAGTTTATTTATTTATCTTTAAATTTTCTGCAATTCTGTTTGCAGTTAATAAGAGCCTTAAATCTCCAGTGCTTTCAGTATAGCGCCTTTTGTGAGAATAAAAATACCCAGTCCTGCCAGAGTCAGTGTTAACAGCTGCTTCTCCCCTAAAGTACAAGTCTCCACTCTGCTTAACAGGCTCAGCAATATCCAGCAGAACTATCACATCACTCATTTTCTTGTCTTTCAGCATTAGACTAGATTCCTTTCATTTTCTGTAGTCATTTTCTGGAGCATCATCATGTACAAAGATTATTGCTTAAATCACAGTTCACTTTGATTTAGTGGAAGAAAGATAGTTGAGTAACTTGGGCTACAGATTTTTCTATATGGTTGAGGTATCACCTCTGGGACCCTCATTTATCTTCATTTTTCTTTAAGGTATCAACAGGCATACTTCAGCTAGGTCTATAATTCATCTATAGAGAGCAGACCAAACAGTCTTAAGGTGGTCTTCCACCTGACAATTCTGTGAACTGACTCTGATATCTTTGAAGTTAAATGAGAAGCTGAAGTTTCACCTCCAAGGGTATAATAGTACTTTCCTGCCTTTGAGAATATTACTTAAGAGATCACAACACATTCAGACACTCTGGTCTGACAGAAATCACATGATACTTGGGTCTGGGACCCCAAGTATCACCAAGTTCCAGTCCACCTGCCACAGGCAGGGCCACCAACCTCCAGGCCTGGATCTAGACGAGGTTGCCCAGGACTCCATCCAACCTGGCTTTGAACACCTCCAGAGATGGGGCATTCCCCACATCTCTGGGCAGCCTGTTCCAGCACCTCTCAACTCTCTCCATAAAGAACTTCCCCTGATATCCAACCTAAACCTTCCCTCCTCTAGCTTCAGTCCATTCCCCCTCATCCAACCACTGTACCCTTGTGAAAATCCAATTCCTCTCCTGTCTATATGCTCCCTTTAAGTACTGGAAGGCTGCAATGAGGTTCCTCCCACAGCTTTCTCTTCTCCAGGCTGAACAAGCCCAGCTCCCTCAGCCTGTCCTCATAGGGGAGGTGCTCCAGCCCCCTGACCACCCTTTTGGCCCTCCTCTGAATCCTCTCCAACAGTTCCAGTGTTGATGGTGCTGAAGCAATGCTTATAAACCCCATTCAGTACCATTAAACCTACAAAAAGCTTTGAGCTCCGTTGCAAATATGCTAGTTGACTCATTCGGAAAATGTTTGAGTAGGACTGCCCTGGAACAATGTGGCTCCTTTTAAATGAAAACTGTCAGACAAATGCATCAACTTTACCCATGAACTGATTTAGAACTCTGTATAGTGAATTCTCATTTAAATATTTTTGCAACCAGTCTCTCCCGGTGTTTTGGCAGCTTCAATTTCAAATATCACAGTTCTGGGTTTGTTTATGCAGAGATGCGTATAGCTCAACTTGAGATGGTACAGAGGAGAGTTAGAAAAATAATGAAACCTAGAAACTGGATTTGGGGAATGACAAGAAAAATAAAAATAAAATAATAATTCAAAAAAAGGTGAATGCTTTTCAAGTATTAAAAGAACACCTGCCAAAAGATGGTGTCCAGACTGGTGGATCAGAGAAGGAAGAGACTTGAATTGTAACAGAAAAGATTCCTTTTCAAAGTCCACAATGCACATTCCTCCTATCAACAGACTCAGAAACACATTTTTCCTCATTTGTCCACTATTCAAACAGTATAAAAATACATAAATCCTTCGTATGTTCATTTATATATTTTACTGGAAGTATTAATTTTAACGTGACAGAGATGTAATTGTAGAAAGATAGCCTCAAACACAAACCTTCATGTCCATCAAGTATACTGAAATCAAATTTCCAGTGAGATCAAGAAGCATTTCCAAAGCAAAGTTCAGTAAGACGCATGCTACACTGGGAAGCCTTTTCAAAAGCAGTTTGGAGGTTCTCATAATTTTCCTCAATTCAAGAAAATGTTAAATAAGATTGAAAAAATAAAATCACCTCTCTCAAGTCTGTTTCAAGTATTGGATGGAAAGTTGACATACACTTTTCTCCTTGGGAGCCCAAGATATTGTTTGTAGTTCAAATTTTTTCTATACATCTGTTTCCTTGCACCATGCTGAGCGAGTGCTTACGGAGAGCAATACCTGCACAAAACACATTCAACACTGTCACCACATGCAAACCCTGACTGCCAGCTGAGTGCACAGAAGTGCTAAAGGAGGTGCCCAAGTCTGTGCATGGAAGAGGACACGGAAACAGACTCCAGCTTTTGAAAGGCGTTACTTATGGCTTATCAAGGCACAAGTTGTTCCAGGAATCCTCCCTTATGCCAGGCTGACAGATCTTTTTATTTTTCCACCCTACCCACCTCCAAAAGGAAGAAGAGATATCAGCAAGTGCTTTTATTGGTTGCACGTTTTACCGTGAGCTGCTGGGCAGCAGATGGTCTTCAAAGAAGAGGCCAAACCACTGCTTAATGTGGCATGTACCACTCTGCCCAAAGTCTCTGGCCAAAGATGTGAATTCCAGCAGCAATTCAAATTAAAATTAAGCTACTAACTGAAGAGTCAAAGAAACAGCGAGTAGGAAAAAGCAGACACCAACCCAGCATCAAGGCTTTTTACTTCAAAGACAGGTCTCTCTGCAGAGCAGCTTTATGGTTTTGATCAGTTTTGTGCAATATTGCTTTGAAAAAAATGGGCTGCAAGTTTATGGAGTCATTTATATAAAGATATAACAAGGGAAAAACCAGAATTAAACTCTTTGTTTTTTTTCCTGCTAGGTAAGGAGGCTGGAGGGCAGCATTCAGCAAGCCTCTGCAATCACACAGGCATAAAACTTCAAGCCAGCTAACTCCTATGTACAATGGTCACCTACTGACTTAAGAACTGTCTAGAGGCTTCATATGTAAACTCAAAATCAGCTGCTATAAGATACAGTATTTCACTTTAGTATAAATAAAACATACATCTGGATTTCTGCTGAATTCTTTGTTCAGCCTCCTACACTGTGATTGTTCCCAAGCAGTTTTCCCTTTCCCCAGGAGGTGTAAGAAAGTAGCTTAGCTAAGCCTAATACACAGTTTATTGTATAAAAACAGTGGTTGAGTCTCTCTCTGTATGAATACTTTATTTTAGGTCTTCTAGAAAAGGGGGAGTAGAACACACTTTAGAGAAATCCTGAGGACAGAGGGACGATATATTGACTAAAGCCCCAAGCATAAGGAATATATCTTTAGTTCCTAGTTCACTAACAGGCTTGACAAATTGTTAATACATGGCCAGATGGTATATTCCAGACAGCTGCAAATGAGTGGGTGCAGAACAGACTGAAACCTACATACTAGTGCAGAGCAGATCTCCTGTAAGCAACACCCACTGAAAGGTATGAGAAAATTCACTCAGATTTGGCCTTAGTGGCCACAAAATAGTCCATGTGGCTTACGAGATGAAGTATGTACCTGCCACTATGTAATTCATGACTATTTCCCCTTCTTCCCAAAGCCCTGTATCATCATTTACAAAACAATGAAAATACCTTTGCAAACCTTTTGGCCTTTGGGGGCATTAAATTATATATAAATATGTCCTGCAGTTAGCTGTAATCTCATTATACTTATTCATTGGATTCCAGTTTTAGAAGCACTACCATAAATGTTGTGCTACTTTTGGCAGGGACAGTTTACAGTAGCATGTACAGAGCTATGTTTTAGATTTGTGCTCAAAACAATGTTGATAATATAGAGATGTTTTTGCTACTGCTAACCAGTGCATACACAGCCTTGTCTGCTTCTCCACACTGCCTCACCAGCAAGAAGGCTGAGCATGCACAAGGAGTTTTGGGGAACAACAGAGCCAGGACAGCTGTCCCCCACTGCCTAAAGCGATATTCCATACCATACGGTGTCATGCTTGGCATATAAAGCTGGAGGAAGGAGAAGGATGTTAAAAATGATGGTGTTTGTCTTCCAAGTAGCTGTTAGGCATGACGGAGCACTGTTTTTCTGAGGTGGCTGAACACCTGCCTGCTGATAGGAAGTAGTGAATGGATTCTTTGGTTTTGTTTGCTTTGCTTCTGTGCACCACCTTTGCTTTACCCACTAAACTGCTTTTATCTTAACCTGTAAGTTTTCTCATTTTCACTCTCTTGATTCTCTTCCCCCATTCCACGGGGTACTGTGTGGGGCTTAGTTATTGGGTAGGTTTAATATATTACCTGTTGTTGTGACTTAATTAACACTTTTGCCAAAACAAGCTTCCAGAGCCTTTATTTACATGAGCACAGTTCCCAAAATTCTCTATGTGTGCTCTCTTACAAAGTGCTGTATTTGGAAATCATGAGTGGGAGTTTAAAATAGGTTCAGCATACAGCTCACACTGTTCCCATCTCTGACATCCATATGTGGTTTGGACAATCTGGAGCTTTCTTTGAAAGGCCTCGCTCTGTCTATTTTGCAAAATAAAGTTCTACGCTTGCTGATATTAGGCTCAGCAAGTTGCAGCATTTTAAGATGTCACTAACTTGATAAACAATGTGGTTTATAAAATAGTCTGATGGCTAAATAGACACATGCAGGATCAAATGTTTTCCACACAAGCAATCAAACAAATTGATGAACACGAAGAAAGCGATTATAGAACTATAACTGTTCTATTATTAAGCAGCAATCTGCATATCTTCCTCCAATTAATGTCTAGAAAGGAGATGCGAGTCAGTTGAAACCTAATTACTGGCATCACACTTTGTTGATTAGAAATGCAGTAACAGTCATTGCTTCTTCATTCGCACAGGGCCCATAGTAATAAGCCAAAGGATGTCAGTCAGTCACTGCTTTCTGCCAGAAGTTTCTGCTGTAGCAGTAGCTTCTGGTGTAAATGCACTCCTCTACCATGTCACTCAGCTTGGTAATTGCCTTGCCACTCACATAAAGAAAACAATTTCCAGCTTTGATGGGATTTTGTCGACAACGTGAAACTGCTACAGCAATCTCTGCAGCTAGGTGTTAGATGGGTTACTTTGGGGGATCATAACATGAAACTAATCTTTAAGGAAGCAGGTGGAAAGAAAGAGACACAGGTTGGTAGGTGCTAGGAAAATGGTGTTGTTTGAGTGATTGACAAAAGGAAAGTGTCAGATGAGGTGGAACCAAGACAGCAAGAAGAAAGCAGAAGCAGAAGAATAAAGATACTTTGCCATTTTCCTACCATTAGGAACATCTCTCAGTTCAGCACACCTTCCAGAACCTCTCATAAAGCTACATATGCTTTTGTGCCATAGATAGATGATCAGTAGTCTATAATTTCAGCTTACAAGCTTTGTATTTGTGTCTCCCCATGAGCTGTACATTTCTGACTGTCATTTCATCATTCCCAGGCTGAAACAGGATGCAAAGTGTTTTCCTTTCAGTATGTGCCAGGCAGCATTTTTCCCACTCCACAACCTAATTCCCAAATGAGGTAACTCACTATTAGATATTTCATTCTCCTTCTCATCCAAGGCTAACCCAGAGTTTGTGTGACACCTGAGGGTGCCTCCCAAGCTCCCTCCACACTCATGCTCTCTGCATGACCCCAGCTTGACTTAGAAGATGGACATATGCAAGGAAAAGGCTTTAGGATGACAAGCAACAGCTAGCCTTGTCAGCATCCTGTCACAGACAGCACCTGCAGCAATGGACGTGAAGCTTCTGCTCTCCCCATGTGGATTTACACCAAGGTTTTCATGGACAGGCATAAGAAGGATGTAACTTATCTTTCTCTCTTATGATGGTTCAAAACTTAATCAGAAATATAGTTTCTGGGTAGCAAGAGGAGGACAGAGCAAATAGAAAGGTTTCTTTTTCAGGGTTTATAGAAAAATGTATGAAGAACACAAACTCATTCTAAGCCTCCTTTTGGATAGAAAGCCATAGCAGGAAGAGGGTAATGAGACTTAAAATTACAGGAAAATAATAATAATCCTGCAATATCAGTCAGAGAAAAACTCTGGGCTTATACCTCAAATCTTCTCTTTCAGGTATAAGGTACACTTTGAAACAACCAAGTTCTGTGTGAACAGACACAAGAGCTATTCTTCCATATTTGGAAAGTGGCAAGGGCATAAGCAAAGTATTATATAAAATTAATGCAAATTATTATAATTTAAACATTTTTCCACTAAAAAAAATACATTCTCCACTTGGAGTCCCAGAACCCAACGATATCAGAAATATCAAGGATCTCTGTCAGTTTCTGAGGGTCTGACATGGACATGTGTTCCAATGGGAGACTTACAACATTTCACGGGAAAATCACAATAAACAAAACCATTTATTTCAGTTGCTTCCAATGAAATTTTGTGCTTATTTCCTATCTATTGCTTCAGTATTACTGAGATACTATGACAGGACTGAAATTAACTGTCTTCAGCATGCTTTCTATTTCTGTACGTCCTTCTGAGAGATATTAATCATGAAGGTCTTAAATGCACCAGACTCCTCCTCTTTTCATAACATTGTCTATATCATAACCATGGCATATACCTTTAGTAAGCAACACTATATTAAGTTACTGGGAAAACCACTTTTATTCTTAGTTCCAATGGTTCTACTTCGATTTTGCTATATTTCATCACAGTAATATTAAGTTTCAAAACTGCTCTTACAATTCAAAGAGGTAAAAAGGTCTATTTTCTTCAGGATGTCACCAAGTCCGATATTTTGAGCTATCACAACCTTTTTTTCATACAGAAAATCTTGAATGCACACAAACCATACTCAGCTAAAGCTCACAAGTTATCCCCCTACCCCCAAGAAAGAACAGGAACTATCTGTACCTTCAGAAAAGGGGTCGCAACTCCCAGCATGTCTTCAGAAGCACCCAGAACCCTCAAGGCAGTCTGGCTTTAAATCCTTGCTAATTCTGAAATAGTAAAAAGAAGCATTATTTAGGAACGTTTTGGTTTTTTTTCTCTATTAAAAGAGTAAAGGTTTTAAAAAGAAAAACCATGAAGGAATACTACTAGTACGTTTTTAAACTTTGAAAAAAAACCACTTCCCTCCTTGGCAGGTAACCTGGAATTACATCGATCACTTCTCAATCTTTATATATGGTGCAAAGTTATTTTCAATGCTGACTGCATACTAAATAAAGTGGGATATATCCAAAATAGTACAATGCTTGACTTTTCTGTAAATAAGATCTCCAGCAGTACTGAGTTGATTTGTTCCCTGATTTTGATAGTTTGCATAGCACTTTAGCATAGCACTTCTCAAAACTGGAAAAATAAGCATAAATTCTATGAGCCTAATGCACACTGAGGGAAAAATATTTTACAAAATAGAAGGAACTGTTGAGACAGAGTTTATAAGGCAATTAAAATGTAGGATGGTTTCTCAGACTCTTTCCTTCGGAGTGTTCAGTAACTTTCTTACACACTATTCCCATTCTCTGCAAGTTTTCTCAGCTTTGTATTGTTTTCTTTGTAATTCTTTTCCATTCCAGTAAAAAGAAATTTGCCTGTTTGCTTCTTTGGAGAAAAAACCAAACCAAACCAAAACACCCAATCCAGAAAACCCCTGTAGAATCACTAGACAGACAAATAAGAAAGTGCTACACATTTTAAAGAGAAAATTACATATTAACCCCATTGAAAACCAGAATCAAGTAGATTTCCAAGCATGTTTTTCAAGCTGTAGGGATTTTTCCAGTACCTCTTTGCTTGAATAAGGTTGTAAAGAACCACAAAACAACAACCATAGCTGATAGGTAACATCTGCATAATGTTCTGCAAGACCTGCCTCATACCAATTTTTATTTAATACTGCACATTCTCTAGTGGCTCACGTCTTTGAAATGCACAAAATCAGACAAGCTCTATTAAAAAAAATAACACATCTGGAAGAAAAATTACAAAACTCACATCCAGACCCTATGAGAAAAAGCAAATCATAGGTTGAGATCAAGAAGAAAACAAGAACGCTTTCAAAAAAGAAAGGAAAGACTTTGTCATTGCCACAGCAAAAAATGCAGCAAAAAACAAAACTGACAAAGATTAACTCAAGGACTTTAGTCTATACCTCACTAAGTATTTCACCTTTGCCTCCACTTCTGAAATGGAGTTAATCCCCCCTTCATGCTTTTTCCCTGTTTCTGAGGTCACCATCTGCTAATCACCTGTGCCTCCAGAGCAGTTTAGCTAATTTGTCTCTGACAGCTATTAGTTGCCAGGGGACACCCAGCATTAACTTTCACACAAGTGTCTCTATTTACTCAATTATCCTTCTCCTCCGTCTTATTTTTTTGGGGGGGTGGGGCAGGGTCACAATGTTAGCATGCTGCAAACCTGAACAGAAGGAAGCATCTCAAATAAGAGAGCACACCTCTCACTTTTAATTTATGTCACTGTTATGGATGTTTCTAAGAGGAACATCTAGGCCAAGATGCATTCTCCATGATATTTTGGACAGAAGAAAGAAATGAGGTTGCTGAGTAGCCTCATAATAATACATATGAAAGCTATCACAGCTTTCACTGTAAAAGCTGTGTTTCATGTGTCCCAAAGGCCATTTTTTAAAGCAACATAATACAAAACCTTGGACATCTCTGCTTGGTGAAACCCTACAATGACTAACATGTAAAAAAATGGCTTGCACGGTCACTGCCATGGAGCTGAACAGCATAAATGTTGCAGAAGCAGACTCATAAGGTTAACAAAACATTACATAAGCACTAAATGCAATTCAGCTGACCTTCTGAAGAAAACAGGAAAAGCTCAGGGCTCCAGCAACCCTCTCCACAAAGTGGAGTTGTCATGCTCCATGTTAAAGATACCTCGTTAATGCTTATGTGAGCATGTAACAGTCACACCAAGACTGCAGGAGGGCAAGAGAGTAAAGGAGTAAAGAAACAGAGAGGTCCTTGAGGAAAGGCTTTAAAGCTTTGTTTGCATTCAGCAGCAACAAAAATATCCCCAAACCCTTGAGTATTAAAGTTAATGGAAACCTCAGGATGATAGCATACTCAGAAGTCCAGTTCAATGAAGGGAGAATTCTGCTGAATTGGCTCCTTGACTTTGATAGCTGAGAGGAAATATGTTGACAGCTAGAACACAAGGTTGCTGTTAGAATCACTGGAGGTTTCTTAAATGTTTGGGGATTTTTCTTCTGCATCTGTAGCTACTTTCAAGGTTGTAATCAAGAGCTCAATCCTTTGTTTTATACAATCAACTTTCTTCCTTACGTTTACTTTCTTACTTGAACTTGCCTCCTGTTGTGTGACCCAGTGGTGGCTCTGGCAAGCTGAGACATGAAGTTCTCCGGAGGACAACAACATGGAGTAAAAGGCAAAGAATCCCATCAGGAAGACTGGTATTATCAAGATACAGAACACAGAAAAAAACCCCTTATCTTCTGACAGTTAGTATTCGGGGACCTGAAAGTAGGGGTGGAGATGGTTTATGACATGAAGGAATCCCACACGATCACATCTTGACATAAGCAGGACCCAGGATTAGCGATCTGTAAGATTATCTAAAAATGTGTCTTTCACCCAGCAACCTGAAATTCAAAGATTTGCATATTCTCTAATCTCCAGTTCTTAAAGCTCTATTGGCACTGCTGTGTGTTGATTGGAAGAACTGCATGATTATAAGCAGCTGTACCTGATTATTTGCCAATTAATACAGGAGCTCCTACTGAGTTAATATGGAGGTTTTCCTCTACTGTTCATTTTTATCTATGACTTAAAGAAAAAAATCTGTTAATCACCCCATTCATGTTCTCTCTGCACTAATACAGTCATTTATTATGGTTATTAGGCTGCTATAAATCCCTGGGAACTTAGACAGTTCTTATAGTTTTATATAGGGTATTTATAAGAACATTTGGCAAATCATTTGTAGGAATTCAAAGTCCTGTCTCTAAAGCACATCCCCCCAGAAGCTCCAGGCTCACCACTGTGCCTCATTCTCCAGTGTGCTACTTACTCAAAATACCTATCTGTTTCCCTGGTTTCTTCTATGGGTGCTCATCCTGCTGGACATTAATAACCACAGATATACATCATTGTAGTGACTACAAACCAAATCCAGAGACAGGTGGGGCAGCTAGGAGTGAAGGCCTGGGGCTGTCCCCAGGTTATACAAGGTGACCAGAAGCTGCATCCCTCAGTAGGGTAGGACACCCTGACACCAGAATCCGGCAGCCACCCCCTGAGATCTACTCAAATAATGTGTTTGGGAGACACCTCCTACATACCCCGGCAGGTCCATGTTCCTGCTTGTACTAGAGCAAAACAAAAAAAAAACCTTTTGGCTGTGATTTTTCAAAAACTCCTGAAAAGATTTGTGAACATGACTTGCCTTGGTTTAGATCAGTCTGCTGGTTTTGAAAATTCTCCTTCTTGTAGTTAGTATACTTTGTGTAAAACATTAGTGCATAAATATTCTGAGGATTAATGCTCTATCTCATAGTGACTATATGATGCAAAGAGAATTATCAGCTAGAAATAGCCATGGATTTAAAATTATAAATTGTTTATTCTCAGCCAGCTGGCTTATGATACAAGCTGCTCTATATTTAAAAGCATAGCCTTCTCCATTGCTTCTCTCTGTTCAAGTGACTTTTATAGTCTTTCTTTGTAAAGCTCTTTTACTGGGGCAGTGATTTGTGGTTCACATAACCCAACAGGCTCCTGCAATATCACTTTATATAACACATGATATAATTTAACATGCTTACTGATTACAGCATGTTTCTATGAAATAGGATGGAAAGTTTTTCTGGTCTGTGAGGACTTTTACTCCTGTTGAAGCTCAGCCATACAGTCTAGAGCAGATGTGACAATGTATTTGCTGTTAATCCCCTGGCTATTAATCTGTCTTATGGTAACATCCACAGTTCAGAACTCAAGCAGAGAAAAACAAGGGATGAATGTAATGCAGCTATAAGATGCTTATTTTTACAGGTGACACACCCATGGCCAGGTCTTCCCAAAAGCAGTAGTGGTCAGTGAAGTGTAAAAAACAGCGAGACTACACAATTCAAAAATAATAACCCTTCTCTAAGATTCACTTGCCTCTACAAGTGAATATATTAGTGTTATTAATAATAGCTTGATATTAATGCAAAGCTGTGCTGTCACCTGCCAGAGAACAACAGCTGTAGGTATAACTCCATCAGTTATTACATTACAAGGATGCCTGAAGCCTTATGCTGACACTAAGTGAAGCAAGTAGGGGATTTAATGCACAAGTCCACAAAGAACAGTCTGGGCTTCAGGCTATCAGACAGTTTATTCAGGATAATTCTTCCAGATGATAGCACTTCATGGTTTACAAAACAGGCTTGCTTATTACATTGCTTTCTCCTAACTGGATTTCTGCAAGCGGCCCCATTCAAGAATTTGGAGGGGGGGTGTGTGTGTGTGGTGGTGGTGTGGTGTGTGTAGTCTTTGAACCATGAAAAATACCAGAAAATTGTCACAAGAGTAATTTCAACATTGTAGGTGAAGCAAATAGTCAAAAAGTGTATTTTGTTCTGACACTGTGTGCATTCCTTTAATCAAGGAAAGCATCTGCTCAGCCAGGAATGAATGAATGGGAGCTGAAGGGAAAAAAAAAGACATGTTCAGACTTATTAACCCGATTTTTCAGCTTAATTTCTAACACAAAGTGAAAATAAATAATCATCACCTCATACAAATCCACGGACTCAGTTATTCTCACTTAAGTACAGTAACAGAAGTGCATGCTAGCTGAAAATTATGCTTGTTATATTTATCTGAATCTACAGCCTCCCAAAAAACTAGTCCAGATTTCTGAATAGGCTGTGTACCCCTGGGTACTGAGTGCATCCAAGTGCTCCAGTTGGATCATCCTCAGCGATGAGCAAACAGGCCCTTTGTGGGAACAGGCCAAATCTCAGTCTCAGGTCACCATGCTGATAACACAAGATGTCTGAAGTGTTGAGCTGAATGAAGAGTTCACACATCTAAGATTCCAGTGCCTTTTTTTTTTTTTTTTTTTGGCTTTTTAAAGACTCAAAACCTTAAGCAGTAAAAAATTTGGCCGCTTACTCTGTAATTCTCATGTGAGTTCTGCGTTTTTCCAGGTAGCCTGTCAAGCCAGCTGGTTTTCAGTGGCCATGCCAGCAGTTTATCTTACTCTATTTGTTAACCATATTGGCTACCACAATCTCATTGCCATTGGCTTTTTCCTGTGCAGTTCCACAGTACTGATAAAACTGTTCTTAAATATTGACTCATTTTATTTCCCTAGTTATCTTCTTGGCTCATTTTATTCTAAAATAATCAATAATGTATTTACCTGGCAGAACATTTCCTCAAACATGCTCTAACTGCCCAGTAAAAGATCAATGTTGAAAGGTTTGGTTTCTGCATTACAGTTCTAACTAATGGCTTGTTTATTCAGAAAAACACGCAGAAAGGTTTGTTATTATCTAGCAAGCAAAGCTGTAAAAGATTGTGCTTTATGAAATTGTGCCTGGAAGTTGAAATGACTCAGGAGTGTTCCACTGAAATACTGGAAAAGAGATTCTTGGAATGAAAAGCTGCTCTCTTTCAAAAACGTTTCGATTTCTTTTAGGAAGCGAGACAAAAATATTTTGCTTCAGGTTAAGTAAACTGATATTGCAATGTTTGGTATGTGAGACAGAGTCAAAATATTAGTATCATTATGCTACTAATGTGCAATTGTCTGGTAAAACAGCTCAGCCTGAAGAGAGGAACTACACGTCCCACTGGTCACTGCAACAATTCAGTAACATAAACCAGGATAATGTTTCAGTGTGGTTTGCAAACAGAAAATATTTTTATCTGAAAAACATTAAATCTGACTAGTCCTGAAAGGCAGTATTTGGATATTGCCATCTGAAGATTTTTTTAACTTTTAATGATCTTTCAAAGTAGAATAAATGTAAAATATTTTTAGGATATCTAGAATCTGTTTATCATAACCCAATAAACTAGCTTAAACAGAAAGTAAACTGGTTTGACTGTCTCTAATACAAATTCACACCGTTTTAACAAACCTGATTTTGTGCAATAGTTTGTTGCCAGAGGAAAAAAAAACCCAAACACCTGCCTATTGCTTTACCTGGTAAGAGTCTTTCAAGTTCTAAATAACATCATATTCATCATATTCTGCAAAACTACATGCTTCATAGCCTAGTATTTATTTACATTTCATGAAGGATGCGTGACCAGAAGGAAAAACATTCTTACTGCAGTGGCCTTACTGAGGTGAGAGGTGGTTTTCAGTCAGTGTTTATAACTTTCTTTTCTGCAGATGAAGGATCCTCCCAGTAAAAATAACATATTCAAAGACACAGTTAAAGCCTGTACTTAGGCTGCCCAAGAGGTTTTATTGAGCACCTCAGCTCTATAACCACCCAGGGAAAGCAGGAAACAGAATAATGCTGGTCACTCCCAAGTCTGCCACACTAAATACCTCAATAAAAGCTGGTGCTATCGCCTGGGATTTCTTAGTTATTAAACACTAGGAAAAGCCATAGCACACAAAAATAGCAAAACTTGCTACATTAGTGTGTGAGGATATGATACAAAATGAGTGATGAAGGATCTAGAGAGGATGAGTAAACATGAAGTGATGTGAGGAGACGGCAGCCATTTTCTGTCAGGCTGGCAGCCCTGCACAGCCAGGCCTCCTCACATTTCCCACCTCCCAGCATGGCAGCTCCCTCTGCTGTCCCTGTTTACATTCCCCTTTAAGACCTGTTACCCCTGACTGAAGGCAGGCAGAAAAATACTCAGAGAACTAGCATAAACCTTCTCCTGGGTTGAGGACATGGTCCCCATGAGGGATAACCCTGCTAAGGAGAGGCAGCTTGGAACTCAGGGGAGCTGGACTTAGTTTAGATGGATGGTCTCACCTTAGCGACTGCAAGGTGAAGGCCAAGACTTTAAAAGAGGGCAAGGACTTTGCAAGTCTCAGTTTCAGCTGCCTGACCCCCGGCACCCTGGCAATGGGCAGAGTAGCTGTCCTCTGAAGAAATGGCTTTATAAACATGGTCTGACAGTCAGTTACAAGAAAAAAAATATTGTAGAAATGAAGTATATATCTGTATCTCCCTCACTCGCCTCTGTGAATCGCTAATGCTGTTTGGCATTCACCTCTCAGGCCCCACACGCTATAATTGCTCTTTGATGGCCACCTCCCCAAAGCGCCGGCTCTCATGGAGTAAACCAAGGACTGCTGTGCCTCATTTCTGATGGGAAATAAATCCTTTTTCTCCCTGTTTAGGTCAGACTGCCATCTGTAGGTAGCATATTATGGAAATAAACTGGGGTTACGGCTCACAATGAAACAGAAACAACTGTTCAGGCCCAGCATCCCTGTAAATATCAGGAAACATCTCACTTCACTCTATCAGCTGTGGCTTACACAAGAACAACACACTGCCCTGCAACTTCAGGGGTACCTAGGAATGCACAAAGGGATGCTCAGAGCATTGAATACAAAAAACTCAAAGTTCTTTATTAAGATAGATCACTTAGACTGCATTTAGAGTAGCCACCAAGGTTTCCTGAGTGCTGATATGCAGAGAAGCGTTTGCATGTCAGGTTCTTGGGATTTTTATTATGCCAGAGATCTGTTTATCACATACATCAAAAGAAACCTAGTTTGGAGCAACTTAATGCTCTTTCGAATTCTGTCAGCATCAAACAGTAGGGAAGAGGTAGATACAATATTTCTTCTTTTACTTAAGGTTTTTGTGGTGGTTTTTTTGTTTTTTTTTTTTAATTTAAACACCATCTCAACATTTTGTTTTCATCCTTCCCCATGCATCTTTGCCTATTGCTCCTTTATAAGCTCTGCCACTCTGATTTTGAGCCACCCATTCTAGTCTGCTAAGCCCTCCAAAATTATTTCTACCTTTTTCCAACTGTAGTATCACTGTTACCAGCAACAGCTTCGTCATTTACTCTGCACTAAAAGACAGGAAAGGTTCAGCCCCTGGGTAAGCTTTCTGGCTCCTCACTCTAATAACTAGTGGCACTAACACAATAAAATTTAATATTATTTTTATTGGATCCTTCCTAGAGAATTATAGGAGGAGCGCTCACTTTGTAGAGCAGATGTGTGAAGCTGCAGATAGAATTACATCTGTTTCCTTTTCCTACAAATTGTTCTGTATTGTCCCCTGCTGACTAGGAAATTTAACATATTGCCACCGTACATCACATTTGAAATAAAATCATTGTTAAACATAAATTTCCCCCCTCCTTCCTTCCCCCTCTCCCCCTTTAAAAAAAATAATAAAAAAATCCCTGACTTTATTTCCTCTGCATCTCTCTCCTCCTCACCCAAAATAGATTTTTCTCCTGGCTCTGATATTCTCTGGAGCCGGGCCAGCTCCAGAGGTTTGATGTTTGGCTTTTATGGCAGTCCTGCGAGAGAAAGAGAATACAGGGGAGGTGGGGAAATGTCAGTAAGAATTCGCTGCTTCTAACTAAATAAAAAAATATTTGACACTGTATTTCTTGATTTTTTTTTTACCTGACAACTGTTGCCTAACAGCAGAAGAGAAAAAAAAAAGTCACCATCCAGATCTAGATAAGGAATGAAAGAGAAAAGCTCCATCTCTGAACTGCAGAAAGTTGCCAGCAGTTTTGAATCTCCAGGAGCAGGTGATGCCCTGCTTTTGCTGTAGCTGTGAGTGCTCTGCAACCTTGTATGTCCCCGGGTCACTGCAGTCATGTTGGCTTTCAGGCTGCTGAATAAACCAGCTTCTGATTGCTGATTTACACAGAAAACAAAGTCATACAAGACTACATTTATCTGAAAAGATAAGCTCATTTTGCTCACTTCCCTAGCTGAGGGAAGATAAAATATTAACATAAATCCTCCAAGGTGACATCTTTCAGAAACACATGTTTTTGAAGGGACGGGGCCATGCCAACAGCAGCAACTCTGCTTCTTGGCATACAGCTGCACAGGACGGTCCATGTCTTGGAAATTAGGAAAGGAAGACTGCCTGCACCATCTTGCATTAACATGGTGCAAAACCCTACAGGATTGCTTGGGGACGCAGCTGTACATTCTTCCCAGCAATAGTGTCACCCCTACCATCCTCACAGAGAGGCACTGCCATACCACTCTAGTGTTTACATACGGTGCCATGCTGGGAACACTGGGACACAGACAATAACGAGGGGAAAACAATGGGATTATGACTGAAAATCACATCAGTAATACAATGACAGTAGTAGTCACGCACCCTTTAAGGGCCACCATCTTATTTACATTTCCTTACATTGCTCAGAAAACTTAATGAAGTTTAGCTTCTGTCATTAAGATAAACCAGCTCTGTGGCAGTGCTGTCAGCCATACTAATTAAAAGTCATCCTCTGAGTGCTTAAAGCTTGCCTACACTTGAAAATTAATTCGGTTTGAGGTAGCATATTAAACTACTGCAGTTATTCTTCCTAAATTAGGACATGTTTTGGAATAAGAGATACTACGAACTTAGCTCAACTTGGAGACAGAGTCATTGCTCCTTTGCCCTATCCTGAACTAAGAGATGTCTACATAAGAAATTATTTAGGGATGCCACTTGCTAAGCATCCCCATGCACAGATGAACCTTCAAGATGGCTGAGCAACAGCCACCTTGCTTTCTGCATGCTTCTCTCTGCCTCATGCTTCACCAGCTGAGCTAAAGCTGCAAGCAACAGATGATACATTTTTGTAAACAATGTGCTGAGCTAAATTGATATAGATTACAGTTATTAAAATTTTAAGGATCTGTAGTGTTTCTGCAAGGCTGCTGTTAAGAGAATAAATCCTAAATAAGAAAATTTCAACTTGGTCTAAAACCTTCTCGTGAAAACCAAAGTAGTTTTATTTAATATTTTATAAACAAGAAAGTTCAGAATAGAGAAAAAACCCTGTGAACATTTGGGATCATTTTTCTTTATGAGCAATGTAAGAATACCATTATCAAAAAGTTTAAGAAATGCATAGAAAATGAACACTAGGGCATATAACAACTTCCTATTACCATCGGGTTGTTTTTGTAATTAAATTTCAAGAATCACAATATCCAAGACATTTAGAATTTTCAGAGCACCTGAAGAGCACAAGATGAAGTTCTGTCTTTCCTTCTTTCATATACTGTTCTCTCAGCTGTGTGTTTAAATGCTTTCCTAATGCTTGCAAGCAGAATAGAAATAGCAGCTTAAGTGCTGGGGAAACATATCCAAGATAAGGGCTAGAGAGGATGTGGAACAGAGCAACATAACATGCCCAGCTTGACCCTCACCATCAAATCTGGATGTCATGTACAAGTTATAATGTTAAATAGGAAGACTGTGCCCACTCAAAGGAAGATAATTGAAGTAGAAATAAATGGTATTTCAGGTACTTTTCCTCAGCTTACCCTGTAGAGTCACAGGGCATAGCTTCACATTGGCCCTTAGGTTTTTGACCTGTCCAGCTGTGAAAAACAGCGAGATGGGAAGTTTTATTCAGGATCTTAAATGAAGAATCATTCATCACCTGTGAGAAAGAAGGGTTCATAGTGCTTCCCTCATCCATTTAAGCACAGATTTTTGGAGAATGTTGAAGGAATAATGGTAAATGGAGAGCCATGTCCAGCCAAAAAATGCTCTTCATATGAAAAGAAGTCATTTGGCAGTACCTGCAAGGGTGCCTGGCTATTCTACTTCACCTATCTGACCAGGTGAAAATAACACAGTATTTTTCCCCTTATGCAGGGAAAATAAAATAATACTTGCAGAGCCAATAGGTGTGAACTTTCCTTGCTGTTAAATACAAAACACTTCGATAATCCTTTATTCTCTACAAAATTGCGGCCTCATTTCCTACTTGGCTGCTGTCTATTTTTGATGTGAGTCCTCTAGCAGTTTTTACGAGAGGTTTTCAGACAATATCATCTTCCTAGGACACAAATAGAAATTTCTCCTCTGGAAGTGACACTGGTAAAAGAGAGCTGTCCTCTGCTCAGTTATTATGGTGCAACATTCCCAAAGTAGAGTGATACAGCGTAGAAATAAACAAAGCCCTAGAAATACCACAAATTCCTTCTCGAGCCCATCCTTTTTTTTTATTCTGTCCTTCCTTTCATTTTCTTATGCTTTTTCAAATAAGATGTTTGTTACTGGTTGTCTTGCATCGATAGTGCCTGGGGAAAATGAGAGGCAGGGGGTCGGTCTTCTACTGGCACCACAGGACTGCTGAACCTCCTGTCAGTCATAGTACATCCAGTAAAGGATATAACACTTCTGTGAAGATGGGAAGTCTCCCGTGGTGGTCCTCCTTCCCCAACATGAAGCCACAAAGGGTTCCCATGTTGTGAAATTAATTGGTGGGAAAAACAATACCATATACTATTACACAGCGAATGATAAGAGGACTTCTACAGATGTGAGCACATGTGTGCGTACATACAGAGAGCAGGATAGCACCCTGCTTTCCAACCTGACCTGAAGGAAAATACAGTGTGCAATGGGCAGTGGTCATCCAGCTGGGATGAGATGCTTCTCCTGCTGGTATCCAACTACTTGCTTGAAAATGAACTGCTTGGCAGTGGAAACGCTCCACAGCTGGAAACCATGAAAAACTCAAAGCAAATAAACAATTCCAAAATTAGGTTTAAACCAGAGAATAAAAATCAAACGTCATTTGAAAGCGTACTAAAATTGGCTGGTGTCTAAGAGAGTGTTTGGTAGCTCAGCGCTTCTCTGCCACACTTCAGAAATTAAGGAGAGAAACAGTCTTAGATGAACCAATAAATAATGGACACTTTCAACACATAATTTGCATTTGAATTAACTAGGCCGGCTAAATTAATTCATCCGTTATGAAAGGAGAATTTTACTGTCTATATTTTCTGGCTCCCTACTGTGCTAAGTTAAATGAGCATTGAGGCAGGGACTACTGACTTCATACAAAATGCTACTAAATTAGTTTCCTCCCAATTATTAGCTAGTTCAGTCTCATGATTTGGAAGTCTAATGCTGATAGAAAGAATTGTCTCAGGGCCTTTTCTTCTTTCTACTATTCATATTAGTGAACGTGTACAGCTGTGATGGTGCTTCTGGCTGGTAAACCCACCTTTAGTTGAGTCTTGTATCTGAAACATTTTTCCAAGCCTCCCTCCTCGAAAGGGTTAAACCATGTAGCCAGGGCTATTTTGTATTAAATATCAGTGGAAAAGCCTGGAAGGCTGAGGGGTGATGTTCTTTGCAATATTATTTGAATTGCTCCCTTGAGAAAATTTCAGCTAGTCTTAAAATAGATGGTTGACGCAGCATATGACAAAGGGTTATTAATTATATAGCTTAATGCATCAATAGCTATCTGAAGGAATACATACGCTTGGAGACTTATGGAGTAGTCCATATATTGCATAGTTCTTAATAATCCATTAACCTTGTATTTTCAACTATGCACAGGTTATAATGAATAGCACTGTCAGGATTTTCAAAGTCACGTTCAAAAATGCTGAAAGCATTTGGAAAAAAAAGAATGAAGCATTACCATCTCCCCTTTGCAAACAAACAGTGGCTGAGGAGGGAACTCATCATTCCAGCCGCGTTCAGGGTCATATCCCTCTGCCTGCACTGCTTCAGGAAAGATACACTACAGCAAATGTAAAGTCTACCCCAGGCTTCCCACGGGACACTCTGTGGACTAAGGGATACGATCTGAGCAACAGTGCTTCCATGGGAGCATGGTTCACCGGCAAAACCTATTTAAATTATTGACACTCTTCTGCCAGTGTCTGGAGAAAACTTGCTCTGTTTGGGAAACGGGAACAGGCAAGTGATGGACAGGTACCTGGCAGCACTGCCCTTTGCTAGCAAAGCTTTTTAACACCTTCTTGGAGTGACAGGAGGAAGGTTCATACCAAGTACCCCAATTCATACCACTGGGTTGGGACAGGTTGGATTTAAGCAGAATAGAGATACTGTCCCGGAACAGTTGCATTGTAAAGCAGGTGGGACTGTAGCTCATATATTTCTGAGCTCTGTCCTCACCCCTGGTCTACCTCCTTCCTCTCTCAGGGAAAAAAAGCTCATTCTAGCATCACATTTCCCATCCCCACCCACCCCCTAAATTTTTCATAACGGAGAAAGAAAGATAATGGCAGTCCTTCTGGTACCAGAATACCCAAGAGCCCACTGAGTTTCCACACTCCACATGGACCATAAGAGCAGCGTGAGGGGGAGGAAGGCAGAGAACAGGAGAGCAGTAACACAGTGCTCTACTCCTTGTAATGGGACCATGATCCACAATTTGGAGACCTCTGGCACCAAGAGCAAACAGTTAGAAACAATTAAAAGTTTGTTCTTTAGACTACCATGATGAAACAAGCTGCGTGAATCAATGCCCACTAAAGCTGCCCAGACAGTTTCATTGTCCTTCCTTGCTGTCTATTGATTTCTTCCATGCAAAAAGCAAGAAACGTTGCAGCAGAAAGTCACATTGTTACAGAAAATCCAGAGGGACCATCTTCTTGGTGTCATAAGCAGACAGGGAAGAAGATGGCAACAGGCTTTGTGACAGACTTTCCCTGCTGCCAGTGACACAAATACCAAACAGGATACTGTGCATATATTTTTGCACCATTAAACATGAGAGGTAAGATGTGCTGTCTTGTAAGTCCCATCCTTCAAGATCTAAATCCATTTATAGAATTGCTAAAGTTTCAATCCTTGCTTTTAGTTGCAGAGGAGGTTAAAAAATTTACATCGAAACAGAGTGAATTTGAACGTGGTAACACAGGACTTAAAATATTGATTGTCTTATTAGTGGAAGGTTACAGCACAAAGCCTCTGCAGTGTACAGAGAAAGGACAGGCTGATGTCCTCCAGAGGAACTAATGTCCTGGAATCTTACAGGATATATTTAAAAAGTATTCACTAAAGGAGGACCATAGAAATTACCTGGGTGAATACCATTAAGCTACACAAAATGATTGGCAAATCACCGACTCTTGCAATAGTAATCTTCAAACTAAGTGCAAACTCTGACTGCATTTGGGTGGAAAATGAGCAGAGCAGATTGCCACTAAAGGGAATGATGCCTTCCTAGCCAGAGGCTGATGGTGATAAAAGGCCTGTTTAGACACATCATAGCTACAAGTCTGTGTTTATAAATTTTTGCAAGCTGATACAAATCAGAGAGCCCTCTTGGGAAGCATTTTCAAGTACTGGGCAATTCAATATCAAAGATAAGGAAGAATAAAAGTATCTCACAAATCACAATTATGAGGATAGGCTTCCTTCAAGATTCATGAAACCATTCAAATATTCAAAGATTTGATATATAATATATATAATATTATTTATGCATTCCTTGAGCCTTCTAATCAAAGCAAAAATTTCTGCATTTCCTGAGATAGAGTGAATAAGGTGGTTTCCTTCCATATCAGAAGCATTCACAGAATTAATTTACTGTTCCAAATATCTCCAAAAAGGTCATTTATTTGGGATGAGTGACAGGTGCCATAAACTTATGAGATGTCACTTGTATGTCAGTTCAGCTCAACTGAGCAGAAAACAAATCAATTCAACCCGGTCAAGTATAATTATGTGACTGAGCAGGATACATAATTTTGCATTTATTATTATCAAAAATGCCACAGAAGCACTAAATTCAACAGCAATTGTGATTAGCATGAGGTCATAGAGAGCTCTTCCTTCCTAAGTGCTTCCTTCTCCTGCAGTTTACGACATGATCATTACAGTATAATAATTTTATTATTATTTATACCATGATAGCAATTAATTTGCAATTATGTATGAAGAAATAATTATAAGCACTAGATTAGCTGGGCTAAATTTTATGTGTAGAGAAAAAAGTCTCAAGGGTGTGCGTTTCTAGGAGCTGGAAACCTGCACGTGCTCACAGGATGTGAATGTGGGCCTTTCCTTTTTCCTTTCCCCTCTCCTTTCTCCTTTCCCCCTTTTTTCCCCTTGAAAGTTATTTTTATATATACAAATTCACCCATTCTGAGTAAATTGTTTCACCAGCTCTACCAGCCATCGTTATAAAACCCCTCAGTGCTCACTGCTATGCTCTAAGCATCACTTAAGGGACTTAAAAGTTGCACTACATCAATTTACAGATGAAACATAGGTCCTTTTTTAAAAAAATCAGCTTTTCTTCATTTTTCATTCTTTTATTAAATGGCTTAAGAGCAAATTACATCTACTTACCACTAAAGTGATGTGCTATGCTAGGAGGTGATCAATGTTATTTGAGATTTGGGTTTTCTCCCCACTTACAGTTATCACACAGTTTGGGGAATACTGGGTATTTTAACCCAGATGTTTCTTAATCTGCTTGATAAAATGAGAGCAAAATGTTTGCAAATGGAATACACATTCAATACAAGAGTCAATTCAATACATTTTTATGTACTTATATAATGTTTATAAAACTGAGACAAAAGAGAAAGGCTATAGAATATAAAATGGTTGACAGCAACCAGTCAAAAACTTCAGAAAGATTAGGCTTATATTTTCAAGATGTACACAATAGTCACAAAGTTAGGAAGATGTGAAGTAACTGGTTGTTCCAAGAGAATATAGAGCCTCTCTATAAAGGTGAAGTGCTTACTAGCCTATGGCATAATTGCATGGGTACATAGTAATGCTTATGTCAGTTTTATTTTTCTGTGTGATGGCAGAAATGTCTCAGTTCAATAAAGTGAAAATTAAATTATGGTTTAGTAAAGAGAAAAACAATTAAAAATAAAGATAAATCTCACAGACAGAAACATTATGTAACACTTCAGAAATTAAGCAGTCTGACCTCATTGGACTTGCTGTTAACCACCCAGCAGGTAAATTTGACAGCATGTGTTGGACTACCATTTCCCTGACACCCTTTTCAGAGCATCAAAAACTACCAGGATTCCCAAGGAGTTCTCTAATGATATAACTTGCCTGGATGTTATTCAGCATAAGATGCATTTAAAGAACAAAGAATGTAATTCTATACAGTGCAGAATGCAATTTGTCTTATTTTGTAAGGTTCCTGCAGAAGTCCTGGCTCTGGAGTCAAAATCAATTCCCACCTCCAGTCATTGTGCCTCAGGCTGAATGGATGCAGCGTTTGTGTCACATCCAAAAGAGTCACTTCCATTATTCTCCAATCCCCAAAACAAGTATATTTCAATTGATTTTCTCTACGCCTCTGAGAAGGTTACAAGGGACAAAGACAGGCGAAATGAAAGAGAGCAGCACCCTCCCCATAGAGCTCTGAAAATGCTAGGAATGGGGAGAAACTTGATTTAACAGAGGATGCTCCTGAGCAGGTGCCCCGGAGGCTGGGGGCTGCAAAGGTCCTTCTTCCTTCCTAAAACTCTGGCAATAGTAGTGGTAAAGAAACAGGGTGTAAGTTTTGTGGTCTTTGACCAGTTGTGACAGCGATGATGTCCTATATTTACACATGATTTAACACAATGCCCAATGGATTTCTTCAGGTACCAGATTCTTATTTCACTCACCATTAGGTGTCCCTAAACTACATGGTAGTTTTGTGTGATCCCAGGATCCTTCTATTTTTACCTTCTTTCCTGGAAAAGAAAATTTTCATTTTTTAATATAACTTTACCATAAGTAGGTTCACCAAAAGATTTCAAGCTACAGGGAAAACACCACTTCTGATTATTTTTATTTTGCTATCAAGAGGATCTAAATGAAAAATAGCATTTTCAAATCCATACTTTGAATTGGAGCATTTTAAATTTAATGCCACTGCTCTTTGGGGTGAAGAAAAAAACCCCTCTGAATCAAACACATCTTGCTCTATTGAATGTAGTTTCACTGTTTATATCTCAGCATTTACTGCACAAAGGACAAAACACCATTATTCTTATTTATATGACAGCTTGTAATCAGAATATGATTATATCCACATGGGCTTACTCAACTGTATGAATAAGGATTACATGTTTCTAAATATTCTGTATAGTTCATCCCAGAACAGAAAGAAGTCAAGAACAGAAAATAGAGAAATCTCCTTTATTTCTCAGAACTATATATATGCTCTTTTAAGATTTCTAAAGCTATTTAGATAAAGCATTTCATACATATCGTGAGCAATGGGCGGCAGAAATACCATTGACTTAGTCTAGAATTAACAAATTAATCAAAAAAATCTGATGAACTTCATGAATTATTTCTGTGATAGTTTCTTTTATCTCTCAGGTGCCAGATCTACAAGGCTTAAGGGATTTCACCTGCAATATCTCTAGGTAGATTTATTCACATATATATGTGAATATATATGTGAATATATGTATGACCCAAACTCTTAAAAAAACCCTCAAAAATTCAGATCCCATAATTTTAGGGTTTTAGCACACCAGCTGAAGACAATCTAGCTTGTTCTTTACTTAAAGAGGGTTTATGCTGTGGCCATAGTTTTGCTCTGGTAAGCACCTATGGATTTATTCTAGTCTTTTCAAGTTTTGTGACCAAAGCCAGGACCCATGATATTCCTTAGGGTGCAATGTCAGATTTCCTCCTTCTCCTCTGAAAATTTTAATGTGAGCAGGAGCAAAATACCTTAGAAATTAGAAAATGCTAAGGAAAATTAAAACCACTTCAGCTCATCAGGCCTCTAAGGCTGATACCCCTCTGACATTTCATTCCTATCTCCTTGTTCTCCCTTTGTGAAATCAGCATCCTTCACAGTCTCAAACTAAGTTAGACCTGACGACATAGTCTGATACTGAGGAGAGCACAAATGCTGCAGGCTCAGGCTGGCCCTCTCCTGGTGAGGAAAAGACCCTAAAAAACATAAGGAGGGTGCATTGGGTGTTGGAAGCCAAAACTCAGCCTCCTCATTTTACATAATGGTTTTCAAACTTCTCCTAATTTACATTTCTGCAAATATTATTTCCCCAACAGAAACACCAGCTTGGGGGTGTGTGTGAAAAGATGATATAACGTTTCACAGGTGTTAGTAAAATAATTCTACAGATGACATTGGAAAGAAACCAAATGTTTCTTAGATGCTTTGAAGGGTTCTTTTCTCCATATTGCACCAACAGTGGTAGGGCTCTTGTTATTTCTATATCACCCATCTGGATTTTTAGAAGAATGAGATTTAGAAGATTTTATAATCTTTTAAATAAAAAAAAGGAATATTAAAATGATAGCCTGAGCTCTCCTATGAAAGAACACTAGTAATGAGTCAGATGCACTGCCACCCACACCGTGGTGAGAGAAGAGAGATGGTAGCAGAGGGACTTTACCTGCAGATCCCCCAAAACAATTTGCACTCTTCAGACAAATAACATGTGATGAGACAAGGACTAAGTTCATAATTACCTACATATTTTGTATTGAGTCATAATTAGCTGCAATATATATACTTTGCTTTAAACTGGCTATGAATAAACAGACTAAATGCCAGGGACTGCCATCTGCTCCCTAAGCCATAATTAACTGCCTGATTACGAAATACATATATATTTATCTAATTAGTTTTAATAGCACTGCTTTTTCTGGCATTGCACCAAAAATAAGGTGAAGAAGCAGGTCCTACTGCTTGATGAAGAGAGGCTGGAGACCTACTCCAGAGGTCAGCACAGCCCTGGTGGGGGTGCAAGAAGGTTGTGAAGGGCACCAAGGCAGGCAGCTGCTGTCCACCAGAATATTTGAGGACAACGCTCTGCCCGTCCCAGTGCAGGACACAAAGCTTAGACAAAATTTACAGGACCGTAGGTGACAATGATGTAGTGAGAACCCAGGACAGCAGGTCTGCAGACAGCCTTAGCTCTGCACCACCACACATGCACTAACTAAATGCTTCCTCTTGAAATAATTTGAGGCTACTGATTACTTGAGCCCATATACTCCTATGCATCTACCATAACTTTGAAGTGATTAACATTTAATGCTTTACCACGGGACAGATTTTGTCATCGATTCCATATTTTCATTGCAACTCACACATTTCCTGCAGGACAAATACTTTTAAGATCTGGCCATAAACGTATTTAAGATGCCAAAGGGTACATTTGATATCAATTTCAGTGGAAGCCAGGAATCCAAATGCATCAAAATCCAGTTGTTGGCCCAAACCCATTGAATCATTGTGCTTCCAAGGGCTAGAGGCTGTCTGAATTTTGGCATTAGATTAGGAAGCAATGTCGTTACAGGGAGAGTGAGCCAGGTCACACCAGGCTACAAGTGGAAAGTTCCACTGAAGGAAAGAGATGGCCTGCAGCTTCCCCATCCCTCTTTACATACTTGTGATTTTTCATGGTCAGATCTTATCTGTCAGGTCCTCATAGCACATGTTATTTACACCATCACTGGATGTTCGGTATCTCTTGATTTTAAAGCCAATGTTCCTCCCTGGAAGCAGTAAGGTCCATCCATCAATTAGAATGCACTGTTAGGGTTCTGGGCTTCTCTCTGCTTATCTCAAACCAGACCTTTGGTCACTGGGGTTTATTCCTGCAGAGGAACACCCATTGTACCAAGCTGCCATAGTAGCCATCTCTGACCATGGCCAGGAGCCCTGCCCAGCTCTGCTTCTGCCCCAGGGTTTACAGCTGCCCCCTTTGAATTGCCATGCCAATGCCACTGGGACTCACTGCCTTCCCATGCCATTTATACAAGAGAAGAGTCCATCATCCCAGGCAAGGATTTCACCATATCCATCATCAAAGCCCAGTAAATGAAGTGTGACAGGCTCGTTCTCACTTAATGCCCGCGGTGCTGCCAGATGACAGCAGTGACGCTGATGTGACTACCCAACAGCAGAGCAGGTACATTAATTTAGTGACACATATGCTTCTGTCTATTTTTCAGCTTTCTCCCTCTCCATACCCCCCAGGGATAACTAGCTGTGGATGTCATTCCTTACAGCCTACAGGGTTGGAAAAAAGTGTCCTCAGAAGTCCCTTTATTTCAGCAGATGGCTGAAATCCCCACAGAGCCCACACAGCCACCATGTCTTTGCATGTTGCTGAAGGTGGAAAAACTCTTACTGCAGTTCCCTTACTTTTCTGGGGAGCTAAAGGCCCCTTGCAAGTCTGGATGAAATATTATTGCTTTGGAATTGCCATTGTATGCGGCACAAAGCTGGCTGTATTGCAAATGATGAGTGGGAGGAGATGGAGATCAGCTCTTTTTTGGAGGAGATGAGCATATGACATTTTTCAAATGGGACCTATAAAATTAGATATCCCTCTTTTAGAGCCTGTTTCTTGAATGCTGCTCACATCCCCTCTCAGCCTTATAAGAGGGCAACAACTACAGAAATAACAGAAGACAGTTTTCCATTGTTCCAGTAAATAACCCAGGACAGACTTATTTCTCACCTCTCCCAGAGAGCCCACCAGCAGCAGAATAAGACAGATTTATCCTTCAAGATTAAGACATGCAGCAAGCTAAAAAAATAGTTGCAGAACAAACATGCCACCACCTTGGGCCTGTGTCTCTGCTGAGAAACACACAGCGGTAGAGCCCAGTTCCTTCATCCAAAATCACCCTGCTCCCCATTCTTATCTTTATTTATGAAATTAGGATCCCATTCTGTAAGATCATTAGCTAAGCAGCTTTACTGCTCTAATAGCTTTGCCTCAGAGTCCTTACATCTGACTCCTGATGGCCTCTCTCCAGAAAAGCATTTAAGGATATCCCTCTGCAGTCAAGGGAACATCCTCTTTGTGGCTTCACAGGAATTTCTCACACCCTGGGATTCACAAGTATGCTGTCAAATCAGGGCCTCCCACTTATTGCTCCAATTAAGAGCATTGGGCTCCTTAATTATAAGGAAAGCCAGGCCGGCACTGTACACCATTTGTTGGAGCAATTTTGCATGCTCTATGAAAACCATTACCAGCAGTTTATTAAAAATATATGCATATGTACATAAATTATTAAAACCATCCTATTTTTCTGGCCTCACATCATCAATTATCTTTTTATAAGGATCAGGGCTACAGGGCTCTCACCCCTTCCTTGGTCTTAGAGAGGAACATTCATGTGTCAAGACTGCTTGTTGCAGTCATCTTTGATAATGAAATTGAAGCAAACATCCCAGATGAAAGCAGAAGGAATACATTCCCTCTGTTAAATTTATATTTTATCATGCCATTCACCAAATCACACAGAATTCACATGCTTCTGGCTGCTGCCTCTATAAACAAGCAGTGCCAAAGCTGCTTGTTCCTGTGATCCCAACAGCCACGCTACCACAGACCTATGCAAAATGCTCAGACCTCCTTTGCACGCCCTGGCATCAAAGTCACTTTGCTTCCTGCGCCAGGTCAGAATCCTCTCCTCTGCATACTCATTTTGCCACGTGACCTGTGAACAGCCATCTGCCTTATGAAGCCATGTTTTGTTCAGCGAGGACAGAAATTACTCAGAGCACCAAGCGACATTAAGACATTTCTGTTTGCTATTTTTGAAGTAGATCTGGGTGTACATTTCCCTGAGGAGAACAACCAACCCTCCATCTCTACACACACTTCAAATAAACACCCAGCTTACTCCCAGACTTGAGATTTTTTTCCTGCAATTCATCTCTAAGTTTCATTTTCACATTCCCCAGGCTTCTCTAAGTGGAAAAACCCGGAGAGTGTAGAAGCACCGACATTTAGATGACCTGAGTAATGACAAGCTAACGATACATTAATTATGACAGACTATGAGCTTTGCCAAGCTCAGAAACAGCCCACTGTGAAGACAAGAGCAAATGCCATTTCCCCTTTCCCTCATTGAAGTCACGGTGCTGATACAAAGAGCAAATGCCATCCAACTCCCTCGCCACAGGCGCCCTGCAGTGATTTTCAATTGGCTTTTTGTCATCTCCTTAATCTGGAAACCAGCTTCCTGACAGTGGGCAATGAGTGTCTAAGTGGTCTCGGAGAGCTATCTTAGCAAGGGTCTTTCCTTAGTCAAAAATTGGATGACAGCGTGATTCCTTTACCTGTCAGCATCCCTGACACCAACCACTTTTCTCTTTGATCAAGCACTTTGCCAGCAACACTTAACCATGGGCCAAGAAGCTCCGAGTTATGTATGAGGGGAACTGCAAATAAAGCTTGGTAAAAAGCACTCAAGTCAAAGTTACTCAAAAGCTGTTGAATAAGTTTGGTACAATACTTTATCCCCTAAACCTATTAACAAACTGCAGTTAAAACAGAGACACTCTCTAGAGCAAGACCACCAAACTAGGCAGGTTCAGTTGCTTGAAGCTGTGCAGACAAGGGCATCACACAAGTTGCTATGGACAGCAGACTCCTGCTAGGAAGCTCTGGCTGTTTCTGAAACTCTGGGATAAAGCCTAAAAACTGGGAAAAGCAGACTAAAATTTGTTGCTCTTCCTCCAGTCACAAACAACTCTTGCTTGTACAAGGGAAAGGCTGGGTAAGTACAGTAATCTTGGTGCTGTTAAAGCTCAGCACCCCACGAGTTTCTTTTAGACCCCTGTAAAGTGGCTCAACGCTCGGTAGGAGGAAAGGGAAAGTGTATTTGATGGCTGGAGCAGAGGCACTGGTGGGAAGCCACGTGCCCTACTGCTGAGCAATTCCATCGGTACTGCCGCTGCAGTAAAATTGGTAGCGTGGCGGCGGCAAGAATTAGCTGAGATTTGTGTCTGCAGCAAGTGAAAAGCTTTGCCCCTTGAAGAAGATTGGGCCCAGTGCAAAGGAAGAACATATTTTGCAGAATTGCAGCTCTTAGCTTTTCTTCCCTCTTCAATTGGTCTCCCTCTGTGCTGATCCACACATATGCCTCCACACTCAGCTATTATTAATTCTGTAAAGCTGTTAGGAACCCATTCACGTGGGAATAGGGAAAGCACATCATCATCTTCATATAAATTATAAACTTGAGAGAAGAAAAATAAAACAGACAAAAAACCACAACAAAACAAACCCCAAATACAAGTGTCCAAATAAGAGTGTTAGAAAAAAAAAATCCAGACAAACCTGCAAGGCAAAGTCCTTGGTGTAACCAGAATCACACATATAAAATCAAGAGCTACTTTACTGTAAAGTTTGGATTTTTTTTTTTTTATTATCCCACAAAAGGGGAGGAAAAACAGGTTAGGGAGCCTCAGATCTAAGTGAGTGGCAGCGTGGAAGAAGTCACCTTCACCCACAAGGATGGTTACTGACTTTCTCCAAAGGGAGACAAAGCCTTCACATCTTTTGAAGGACAGAGCCAGCTAGAGATGCAACCTGCTGACTTATAGTAGAGAGCAGGCCAAGGCAGATATATATGCCTTTGGTCCCCTGATGTTTTTCTGCATAATAATGGAAATTAGGGGTGTTTATGGGTTTTATCTGTGGACAGCTGAAGTACTTTAACAATTCAGTCAAAAAGCACCATTTGTTCATGCTAGTTTGTGCTATGAACTCCTATCAAGTTACAACACACTCCTTTCAGAATGAAGTTATTGCAGCTATCCAACCAAAAAACACAGTATCAGCTCTCAAACAACATCTATTTTATATTTATGCTTGGACCGCTGCAACTTGCTAATCCTAAATTCTGATTTAATGAAAACTGCTAATAACTCCCCACATACAACTGACACAGGGAGGAGCAACACTTCCTCCACCACAGCAATAAAGAATTTTGCTAAGCTGGGAACATCAAGGGAGGGCTTTTAATACCAGTATTTGAATGACATAAAAGGCCAAAGTCTCTCTCAAATATCTTCAAGTCAGGAGGTGCAGGATTCAGACCATTCCTGCTCAAAAAGCGCATCTGTGTGTGTGCACAATGGGCAGGTTGTATATTTTAAAAGCCAGGGTCCCTTTTGTTCGTATAAAAAGGAAATTAGTTTCTTTAGACAAGTTATTACTAAGACAAGTTCTCCATAGAATTTGAACAGGATTGGAGACAATTTCAGGAAAAGCTCAGCGTTCACGTTGGGTGTAGAAAGGGCACAGCCTATAAAGCAGTCATCTGCAGAACTTTATCTCCTCATAAAATCTATAAACCAAGGGATGGTATTTTAGACAAGAATTGTTTGAGAAAGGGTTACACCCCAGGAAACTCAGTGGTGTTAATCATAAAGCTCCAGGTTTTGTTCCAGAGTAGATTTTGTGCAGAAATCCTCTTGTTTTGTACAAGAAAGGGCACTTTTTGCACACTGGTAACAACACACCGAAATCTCCTGACACCACCCAAACACTTAGTCTTTGAAAGAGTAAAAGGGGAGAGATTCCTAGATCCTGCTGGTCGGTTGCCTTCACTGTCCCAAGCTCATGGCTACGTGGGAACACTGCCAGGCTGTGCTGTCAGGGCAGTCACAGGGATCAATGCACTGTATGACAGCGCTGAGGCCATACCTTCCCAGCACAGGTAACCTGCTGGTCTCTACTGGGAAGTCCTGCAGTTGCGTGGATTTCTCCTCTGAAAACATGCACTCGACAAAAAAAACCTCTGGGAAATAATTGTGGAATTTCTATTATTGGAATCACTTCGGGTCTGGAGGGGTATGACTCCAGAATCCTCCTCACCAGCATACACCAGCTCTATCACTGTAGCACAGGTTTCTTGGCTTGGGCCTAGTAATAACTTGGGCAAAGCAATTGCACAAGCCAGTTTCTCACAGTGTGAGAAGACTTCCCGTGATACATGGGGAGAGTGGCAGGGTCAAGAAAGACAAGTCTCAAATATGATGCAGCTTCCAGTTCAGAAAGCCCTGGCTTGCCAGGAGCATAGAAGACCATAATGAAGCCATACCATTACTTTAAATAACGAGCATACTACCTCCACAAGCATTTGCTTCACACCGCAGTCGTCTAGCAATACACATCTTGTATGGGAACAGCGCAACTGGGGTGCATTCCCGTCATGGTTTCTGTTAGCAACACACAAGCAAAACCCACAAATAACCTAACTTAAACACTACTTGGGTACTAACAGTACTAAACCAGAGTTTGCAAAAGAAACTCAATGCCAGAATTACAACTTGTCTCTATGGATTTATACCGCTCAAACCCGATAGTTTTAAGTTACCCCCCTTGGTGATTACAACCCAACAAGTACATACTGTCACCTTCATCCTCTGCCCCAGCTTTGCCCCTGCAAACACAGCAGGACTAGGCAATGGCACACAGCTCCTGCTGCTACCTGTGTCCAGCCACCACAGTCATGTTCCTCTGGGCCATCCCATCTTTCCATCTTCTGTGCTCACCCTCAGCCCAATTCCCTCGCCTCACCTAGAAGGGAAAATAAAGACCTCTTACAACCACTTTACTACACAGACTATCCTCCCTTGCCTTTATCTTGCTCCCTTAGACAGTGAGGAATTCTCTATAGAGCTCAGCCTGAGGCAAATTTTGGGCATGGAAAATGCCAAGTCAGCCATGGAGAGCTACGAGCAGTGGTGAAGTCCAGCGTAGAGGCAGGTAACTCCCACTTAAGGCAGGCAATATCAAGTTTAGTTACCTCTTTTATGAAATAAAAAAACATGAGAAGGAAATTTCCTTGATCAAACTTCATCATTTTGCAGTTAGTTTAGGAGCATCAAATTGAATTTTAAAATGAAAAATGCTTAAAAAAAAGTAGATTGGCCATAGGGACAATTCTAATTTTCCCTGTGCTAGCTCACTCACTCTTTAGTCAATGCAGATGAACAGAATAATTGACAAGCTTTAATGAGTATATTGATTTGCAAGGTCCCTTCTGTTGATGTGAGTGGGGTTGGCAGGAAGGGAGCCAGAGCCTTCCTTCTTAGAGGGTGTAAATCTGTGTGGGACACAGAGAGCCCATGCCAGCATGAGGAAGGTGCATGGCACAGCCAGCCTGGGCAGTGGTCTCATCTCTCCCAGCAAGGATAGACTTCAGTGTTTCCAAACAACTCACCATCTAATTTGTACTTATGTAAAAGAGTCATCCCATAACACAAATCATCAAGCAATTAACATTCCACACTTCAGCGAGACTCTCCGTTGCTTGTTGTTGAACTATCTTCAATGCCATTAATGAGAGCTAATTAAATCAATCAAGTCACCACCATACTCAAACATGACTGTGGTTACTGAACCTGTATCAGATTGGGAGTGTTTTTTCAGGCACTGTAAATATCAAGATGCACATTTATCATGCTGTCCTCCCAGCATACATCTGTTCTCACTGCTGTGTGTTTCATTTATCATATGTTGTCACCGTCCCTACCCCAATACATTGAGGTGTCAATTAATTCTTCCCCAAGCTCAAGTGTATCATACTGAATAATCTCTCTCTTGCTATCTAGCCACAAGCTCCTCTTATGTGGGAGCAGCAGTGCCCAGCCACATGCCCTAAATTATGTGACTGTGACCATTACCTCTCCATTTCTGCACTGCGAGTTACTAAAATCTCAGACCACCTCCACACACTTGGATTTTTCAGGTGAAGCAATGAAGGTTTTGAGTCCCTTCTCCCCTCCCAGGGCTCTGCAGTGCTATTTGACAAAATAAACACTTTTCTGCAAAGCACTGCCAGGAAAAGCCTTCGAGTGCATAACAGTTGTGGACCTTCAAAATGTTTTTCTATAATTGATGGCTATTCAAATAACAGATTTATCTTAATATTTGCAGTAGTAAGCAAGAGCATTTCTGCTCTACTACGAGCCCATGTGTCTGCCACTCCGTTACCACAGCCATGCAGGGAGACGATCGTCTTTTTCTAAACAGGAGAATCATCTCATTATATTATAACATTTGGTCTCTATTTATGTTTCTGCTCTGTCTGGCTAACTCTCCTTTTTATTTACAAATCAGCCACATTAATGTGCTTTAATTCAACACTGGTTGTTTATTTCACAGATAAATCAGTTGGCAAAAGACAGCACACCCTAATGGAAAGCGGCACAAGCTCTGACACCATATATATATATTTGTCATTACTCACCAGTAGACCTAAAAGTAGTGGGTTTTCTTACTTCAAACGTACCAAGTGACATTTTTGATGTTTTAGTTATAAAAATACTGACTTGCAGGTCAGACAGAGAACAGCTAATGCACGTAGCGTTGATTTCTTGGGTACCCCTTGGCCATGGGAGTGTATCTGCTGCACTGCCACCATGGAGAAGATAGATGGGATGAGGACACTGTGTGTGTTGTGGACAGAAGGACATGGGGGAAATCCACACGTGGTTTTCCATGCAAGTAGGGTCCCTGTGAAGAGTCAGGCCAAGAATCAAGAGGCAGTTGCAAAAACATCCTAAGCCAAAGCACCAAACGCAAGAAATTAGGAAAATAACACCTCGTTAGAGGTAGTGGCAGAGTCACAAGCCAGAAATTAAAGCACTTTATTCCAAGTGTGTTTAAGCAAGAAGCCTAATTGCTTGGATGAATTAATGGGTGGTTTTTCCCTTGGTTCTGAAGCCACATGAAGAATTACAGGCACGTAAGTATTGTGCCTTGGTTTCTCTGAACTTGGAACCCAACAGAAAAAAATGGAAAAAGAGTAATGCTTCAAATCAACTGCCTTATTCTGGTGTGAGACAGACTCGGGCTGTGCATGGATGAACAAGGGCTCAGCTCTTACCTATGTAAGAAGCTTTCAGATCCTCATCTGAACACTACTAAAGGCACACTAGGAATAATAATCTGGGTCATTGTTATTCGTTATTATAGTTCTACATAAACTCCTAGCAGAGATTAATACCAGAGGGTCCCTTTTATACCTATCACTGAGCTGTAGAGAGACCTAACAGATGAACTTAAGGCTTTCTGCTGGCAGAAGAGATGACAGCATATCATTAGGCATCACCATACACGAAAGCAAGCAGCATTTCCATTCTGTGTCACCTCTCTGGGTACAAAGAGGTCATCCTTCCTTTCTTCCCCAAACCCCAATTTCTTTTACCAACAAGCAAAGAAAGTTAAGGGTGTCACAGAAGAGACAAGCGCAGCAAATGCCCATGTTAGCACTGGCACCTGCACAGAAGTGGCTAAGTTTGCACTAATGTTCAGGAGAGTTGATCACGAGGTTGAAAATCCTCAAAGAAAAGGCAGAAAAACCCAATGTATTGGCAATATTTGGTTATTCTGGTTTTTGCATCTTGTTGACGTACTCCTGCGAGTACCTGAAAACAGTGGGTTTTTTCCCAGACACCCATTCTTTGTTATGGAAGTCATATGGGGAAAAAATACCTCACCCCTTGCAGTGATGATCAGAGGCATGGCATCCAAAACCCAGCTCACACGTAGCGCTACAGCTCATGGGTCAGTCCTGACCCCCCATGCTTTAGCGAGCTTGTCAAGTCCCCCTGCACCTTTGTGTCCTGATACAGCAATTTTAAGGCCATGGCAAACTTCTTTATTGAATAAAGATACTTGACCACATGGGTGTCTCCGACCTCAGAGTGGATCAAATAAATTCTTTCCTTACAGGAAAAAGTCTGATGAAATCCTTGGTTTAATCCACCTAATATGATTTAGTCAAACAAATTCAGGTGACAGATCACTGGAACAGGCTGCCCACAGAAGCTGTGGAGTCTCCTTCTCTGGAGACATTCAAGACCAATCTGGACACATTCCTGTGTATTTAATCTAAGTGATCCTGCTAGGGCAGGGGGTTGGACTGGATGATCTTTCAAAGTGCCTTCCAACTCCTAACATTCTGTGATACTTCCAGTGAAAGGTATTTCGTCAGGCAAATATATATAATTCTGGTGACAAAGTGATTTTTGTCAACAAAATACTGCCTGGCAGACATACAGTTTGTTTAGCAGCAAGCAAATACGCACTAAAAGCAGGAATCAGATCCTGAAGATTACACAGTTATAAAAAGACAAGAAGGAGAGAGAAATTATCTGTTTGGTGCCAGACTGCTGGAAGTAGCTTACATGAAAGGAAAGGGAGTTTACAAGGCAACAGCAACTTCCTACTGGACTTTAATGTTAGTGTAAATCAAATTGTGGACACAAAGCCATGGTCACATTACATGGGTGTTTCGTTTTCTACTCTGCTTTTGATCCTACAGTCAGTAGATCCGTTTAATGTGTTAATTGCAATCTCCTCTGGTCTTTTTCCAGCATTTCTTCTGTTTATTGGTGTGTCTGGCATCAGAAGCATGCAAATAAGCGGACTCAATTCTCTTGCTTTTCACATATCATCTCGCCTTCATCTAACCTGCTTTGAAATAGCACCAAAGGCTGTACCTCAGCCCAGAGTCTGCAAAACTACAGATATTTCAAGTAAAATCCCACTCAGTTCAATGCATGGGATGAGGCAGCCTTGGGAGGTCTATTGCACCCCAAACTAGGCTGGATCCCCAAGGTACTGGGTGCTACCTCTGATGGAAAGACAAACAGGCTGCTGTACCATACACAGGGCAGTAGCTCTGCAGTCCCGACTCTCCCAGGGCAGCATCATGCAGCTCAGGCTCCCACCACGAAGTGCAGTCACAGAAGGGATTTATTTACTGGTCTGATCAACTTTAACAAGGTGCCTAAGTCAGAGTCTAAATGATGCCCTAAGACTGGAGAAACCATTGACACCAAGTCAGGGTACTTGAGCCACACTGCCATAGGGGAAAAAAAAATAAAAAAAGAAAATCAGAATCTGTGCCAAGATCAATACTGCAATCATCTAACAGGAAATCTGCTTGTAATTGTATTTCACTGACTTGGTGTGTGGCAGTGCTCACCAACACACGAGACAAGATTGGGGAGGCGAGGAACAAGGATCACAGGCTGAAGGTCTGTGGCCGTGGGCAGGCAGGTCAGAGAGCAGGGAGCCAGGTGCTACCTGAAGGAGTTCATGAGTATATGGAAAAGAAGACAGCAGAGAGGGAGGATAGAGCTTCTCAGCACTAAGGAAGCAGAGCTCTAATAGCCAAGACACATGGGAGAAAGGAAGGGGTTTCCCACAGGGAAAAAATGAAGCACGTGCAAACACACAAAAAAGGGAGTGAAGTTAACTGCAGAGAACAGAGCTATTAAACATTATCTGTCCTTGGGAGATGCTGACAGACAGGAGGAGGAGGAGGAGGAAATCTCAGAGCAGCTTTATTTATTTGGTGGAAACACTTTTGACATCCCAGCTGTGCCAGAGCTTGAGCAGGAAACCCCAGCCGGGGAGGGCCCATGCAGCACACACCAGTGTTTGCACACCCGAGTTAAAGCAAAGCCGCTTGTCCCAAGCCTTCAGGGCGGTACGGGAACATTTGTCTTTCCTGCTTCCAGGGGTCAACAGAGCAGCTAGGGAAAGGCTTCCAGAGTGTCAAGAAAAAAGAAAAACACCCTTTGGTACATCTCAAAGCCTTGTGACATGAAAGGATGGCAAGGTTTCTGCAGGAATTGGGAGCAGAGTTTTGCCTGCCTTCCGCGGTGAAACAGCTTGCCATGTCCCCCAGCACTTGCCATTTTCAGCCCTTAAAACACCATACAGCAGTTTTTAGCATCACCAACACATCTTCTCTAGCAAACTCTCTCTAATTCCTGGCTTAGGTTCATTTACCACTATAGTAATATGTAAGCCTTTGAGCTGTACTTATGGTTAGGAGTTTGCAAGGGGAGCTGACCTGTTCCAATAGGAGAAGCTTAACCAAAAAGCCCTGTATTTCACAGTGGTACACTTGGAGATGTACATCTGGCAGCTGAGTTTAAATAGCCAGGTAATTATTATCTAGAAGTGAAAGAAAATTACTCTCATCCTTCTCCCTCTGTGGCAGCACTTGAGCTTGAGTTAATAAAAAAATCTCATAAACTAGCCACTGGCCACCAAGTCATTTGTCTGCTATTGATCTGTGGTGTGATTTAATAATAGGGTGTAATAGCAGGTACAGAAGGGAAGTTTTATCCCTCTCTACATTATGGAAACCCCTGCTGAGGTCTCACCTCATCTCCACAAGCTTTGCTGGCCTTGCCCTGCTTCCATGACATCACCATCATGAGTGCCAGCTCAGGCCCCACACATCCCCTCCCGTGGGGAGGATGGCTGCCCCCTAAGGACCAGCACTGCTCATGACAGAGGAAAGTCCCTGAGATTTGCAAGGGGAAATTGCTCAGTTCTGTGCTCAGTTGCTGAACCTGAGAGTTTGTGGGTTTAATCTCAGCCTGGCACAAAACGAGGAGAGGTTTAACATCCATCAAGCAATATTTTAGACTCTCACACCCAAACGTTCACCTTGGAAAAAGGGTTTTCTCTTATTCTGCTTGCTGACATTGCATTTTCTACACCAAGAAATGAAAGCTGAAGCCCTACCACAAATAATCTGGAAACTTATGACTATTGTCATTAACAGGAATTGCAAAATTAAAGCCCAAGACCCTCCCCTCCATCAGTTTTGCCAACCACAAGCCCAGCTCTGTCCAACTCATGCAAAAGCCATAAAAAGGAGACACACAAACCAAACCATAAATCCAGCTGTTTTCTCTACCCAGCTTAATACCGAGTGATAAAGATGCCCCAGAGTTTATATGGCTGCCAATGCTTCCCCCCCCCGCTGATCATATACATAAATAAAACCACAATGATGTCACTTGAGTCCCTTAACCAGCAGAGGCAAGTGCTAGGAGTCCCTGCTAGTCTAGCTGGAGCACCTCAGAGTGATTTTTTGATTGCAGCTGACTATTAGCGGATACAATTAAGATGCTGTTTCAGTTTAAAGATGAATTGGCCACGCGGCGACAAATTGTGAATGCTTATTGCTGCCACGCTGAGGCAGGTAATCAGGGAATGGAGTTGTAATTGTGGCACCTCTTGTTTTGATTCCGCTGGAGCGCAGAACGTGAGATTCAATTTAACAAACAATTTGCCACACGGCTCATCCCTGCTGGGTGGAAAAGCAAAGCTTGCTGGCAAGGCTCCCTTGGAGTTTTGCTCCTTTTTAAACCTGCTATAAGCAAAACTGGCACTTGCTTTAACCTTTGCACCGAAGCGGGGAAGAAGAGGAGAAACCCAGGAGCTTCGCTGATGGTGTTTTGAGAGTGTATCACAGGCTTCATCCAGCAATGATAAAAACCAAGCCCACACAAAGTGGAAAGAGCCAGATTTCTTTTGATGCCTTTTGGGTCTTTGTGAGCTTCTCTGGAGAAGCCAGAGGGCAGCAGGGCCGTACATTGGAGTAGCAAGCGTGGATGTGCACAAGCAGAGAGATATTTATATACACTGAGAACTGCTCTCCCTCTGCAGGAGATTCAAGCTGGGGACTCTGGGTGATCTTTAAGCCAAATGCACTTTTACCCCTCCCCCAAAGGAGGGCAGGATGAACTGAAGGATGTATGGATGGATAGATTTTGCAGATCCTCAGCAGCCTCCCTCTGAACTGCTGCAAGAGAAGGCATGCAGAGACATGAGGCATGTCTTGGAACTCTGTTTTGCCTGGCTGAGGAAACAAGCTTGAGCTTCTTTGCTATGGTCTGGTTATTACAGTGGCTTTGTTCTCTTGGATGTGTTTCTGAAGCAAGTACCCTGCAAGGGACGTAATCTTGTTACAGTGAATCAAGAGAAATATAGTCATTTTAATGGGCATTTTATTTTCAACAGCTCCACATCTGTTCATTGCTAAATTATAAGCCAAAAAAAAATATTCAGTTTTATCTCATCAAGATTAAGTCCTGGGAAGTGTAAAATGCACATACACACTCTGCATCCTGCTGTTCTTGGTGCTTCCTGGGTCTTCGCTTTTTGCTGGTTAGCTGTTTCAGGGCCTCAGGGGCTGGCATTTAAAGGACCCCACAAAGATGTTAGCACCAGAGACTTCCAGATTCACAGAGCAGAACTTTCTTGGCTTCCTCTACCTGTGTTTGGCATCTGTCCTTCCATACAACCACTTCCTCTGAGTTTTAAGTCCAGACTTGGCTGCTTCAACAAGAAGAAAGTCCATAAACGTGTTGCAAACAGCCCCTACAGATCCTGCTTCCCTGCTGTTAGAAATTAATAATCAAGCAAGTCACTTAAACTTACCTAAAGTTCCAAATCTCAGTGATTTTATTCTGTTTCTTTAAGGCTAAACGTTTGCTTACATGTTTTGGGATCTCAGAGCCAACCAGGATCAGTTACTTCATGAGGATGTAAACATTGGCACCACCTTTTTGATCACAAGGATAAATAACATAGAAAATTGTTCTTGTTGCTAATCTGACCTAGCCCAGAAGATGAGGGCATCAGCTGTCACAGAGATCCCTCTTTCATCAGTTTGTCTTTGTAAGCAGCTCTGTTTCTCCTCCCCACAAACATGTGGGGAATTAGAGAACATTCAAGAGCACAGAAGAACATTTAGTGGTAGATAACAATGTGCTACAGAAAGAGAAGGCTAAACTTACTTTTAAGTAGCTCTCTCACTACTCCCAGCAGGATAAACCTATTCTTTCAGACACAGAAATTACTCACAGGTTTTCATTTCAAGAAGCAGAGACTGAACAGCAAAGCAATGTTAAACATACATTGAACATAAAGCTTGTGGGTTCATCCAGTGAGAATTTCAGGTGTGCTGATAGTCTGAAGGCTACACCTTGAGGTAGCTCCAAGCCCTGACCTCAAGGGATAGTGCAGGAGGAACTACTAGAGCTATTTAGCAGCTGGACAAGGATTGCAAAGGCAGATGAGATGTTTGGTTTATAACTCCTGTCTGGCCCCAGGTTTGAAGCTGAGAGTTTAGGTGATTGGGGAGGAAGGGATGTGGCAATACATAATGACTCCTTCATGCTGCCCCAGGCAGATAACAAGAAAAGAGGTATATATGTCTAATTTTGATACCCCAACTTGTCTAGAGATAGACAATGCAAATATCTTTGCCTCCTGACACGAGCAGGTCATGTTAACTGCTCTGTTGTACATCCAGGCAGGGAAATCAGGCAAAGAAAGGTCAAATACCTCACCTTGCAAATGTTCACATGAATACTTAATTTCACTCCTGTAGCAGTCTCACCAGCTTCGATACAACTATAAATACTTTATCAAGCAGAGGAAAGATCTCTAGTCTCCTACCTGTTCCCAGGGAATCAAGTGAACAAAGGACATAGATCCCAGTCCCACACCTGAACAACCTCCCAGTTCACACCAGCCTTGGGCAGCAAAATACAGCACCAAACCTGACACAAACATCACCACAACACCTTTAGTTACACAAAACCACACCAGAGCCTCTCCAGTTTTACTGCAGAGAAGGTTACATTCACATTTCCTGGCAAACTGCTCCAGTTACTTCAGGACCCAGACACAGCGGTCAGCAGTTTCCAAGGCAGTAAAAAAAACCCACAGAAGCCAACACAACCACACCATAAAACACACCAAAAACCTTACCCCCTTCAAGCTTGCTCCCTGCAATGCTGGAATGGGTCACAGAGCTCAGAAGACACAATACTCCCATCCTATGAAAAACCTGCACACCCACCACCTGAGGCCACTTGAGTCTCTTAATTTAGTCTCTTAATTAATTATTTAGACTCTTAATTGAGTCAATTAACCCAGCTGGGCTGCCCTGAGTCCATGGTTCCACTGCCCCACACTTGGTTAGCTGCTGGGTGATTTAGGAGCGCAGCAGCAGTAGCCAGTGGGAACTGACACATATGCAGCCATGAAAGATAATACCCCAGATCAGGCACCCTTTCTGAAAACAGTAGGTGACCTCTTTAAGGATACACCCACCTGTGCTGCCCCCTCAAAACACAGGGGGTCACCTGGAGATGCCCCAGCACTGAATGCCTAAAAGGCTCTTGAAAATTAAAAATAAATTTGTGGGCTGCTGGGGAAAATCACTTCCTCAGTCAAACTGCTCAAGCAATTTGTGTCATAGAGACATGAGCCCTGCTGAACCATCATTCTCTGCTTTTATCTTCTGGGGGCAGGGGACAATGTTATACAGAGAATACTATCTGCAAAAGTCTTTATTTGGAAACAAATACATATGTTGCTGCACTAAATTAACTCAGCTAAGGAGATGGAAATTAGATCATTTAAAAGCAGAGAGCTCTCCCATATTGTTTCATCAGAATAATCTTTTTTACGTAGCCAGGCAAGGGGCTCATTTTGGGAGAAAACAAACACATCTTTTATGATTACAGCCATTTGAAGCTGTTTTTTTGCACTCTAAATTGCCTAACATGAAGGATCAATGGTATCCTCAGATGATGATTTAATTAAAAACTCCTCCTTTCTGCAAGTTGAGATCTACGAATATGCTCTGAATGGCTGACGGATGATTTGCCATTACCTTGCCTGCTTTCTTTTTAGTTTTGGGTGGGTTTTTTCAGAATTTTAATTGCTGCCATTTGAGGATTATTGATTAACTGTAATTGCTCCTTTTCTCAGGCATCTCCCTAGTTATTTCCATCTCTGTGGTCTATGCAAAGGAGTGAGAGCAGAGTGCTTCAGAACTGTAATGGTTTTCCTTGCCTGGTAATGAAAATGCAGATAGCTTAATTATGTGCACGTTGGACTCCTGTGCCTGGACCCTGCATTGACTTGAACTTGAAAGTGGATCAGCCTCCAAATTCTTTTTCCTTAAGGAAAGCACACTAAAAGCACCAAAACCCCCACTTTTTATAGTCCAGTTACATCAGACAGAACCTAGACCATGAACCTAGACATTGCCCATGTCTTTACAGCATGGGCAACTCCTGAGTGCAAAGAGAAATTCCCCTCTACCTTCTAGGCTGAGCAAAGGGAGGCAAGTTAACACTGCTCTGCCTCTTCCTTTGTGTTTCAGGTACATTTAAAAGTTCACATACGGGGCTAAATCTCTGTTCCACCGGAAGCAACAGGCACAAGGCTGCTCCTTGCTGCATGTTTAAGGTGATGCTTTCATTTTAGCCTGAGGATTATGATCTGACTGAAGTATTATTGGAAGGCAGCAGATGATCCTGCCTGAGTTGATTTGATTGGTCTGATGTACTTAAGTACATAGATAGTTTGATTAAAGAAACCAACCCTACCCCGTATCATTAATTCCAGAGCAATTATTTTTAGAAGCTGATCACCAGCTAAGTGGTAATTCATTACCAGAATCTGTCTGGAAATAAGTTTGAGATAGCAAGCAGCTTCCCACAAGACTTAAATAACAAAATTTTAAAACCATAGTAATGGAAATTGAGAAATTATATCCTTTAATTTTTTTTCCCAAGGACGCCTGTGCCACAACACTGACCTGCAGCCTGATGGGGGAAGCCAACACCATGATCTGATCTGGTCCTGCCACTGCACCCAGGTACCATGGAAAATCCCTCTCATCCAGGACCGTCTGAGCATCCCACAGCCCTAGGAAAATTGGAGACAAGATGTTGCAGCAGTCAGAGGTTGCAGAAGCTTTGGCACCTGCCCCCTGCCCCGCAATGGGCTCACCAGCCTGGCAAACCTTTCTATGGTCTAACCAGGCAGCTGATTACTTGTAAAGGACACCACTGGAAATGTAAATTAAAGCATAGCAGACAGAAGGGAGACATATGAAGGGAATCATGGCTATCTTATCCGGTTTAAAATGACAGCTTGGGTAGGCAGCTAATTGGGAGCCTAGGGAAACAGCTTCCCAGGCTGTATGTGGCAAGTAGCTCACGGAGAGAGGAGCTATAGCTTTTATGCATGAAGAAGCTGGCTGTTAAACTGAGTATGGTATTGATGGTAAATACACTTCATCACCAAATTATGTACATTTTTAAAAATGCGTGACAGAGAAAAAAAAAAGAAGTATGTGTCAAGCTTTCTGAGCCCTTTTTTTTCATATTTCTAGGGAAAAGTCTGTGTACTGGAAGAAAAGACATGAGAAGGAATGCTTTCATTTAAATAAATGGCAGTAGAATAAAAAAATTCCTTGTGTTCTGTTCAACAAAAAATATAAATACTGGGGGTTTTGTTTTAGTAAAAATGGTGACCAGGACAATGTTTTTACCAATATGATTATTTTTTTTTATATACACATGAAACCAATTTGTATAGTTCTGCATTTTGAAGGAGAGGCACTTATTCCATATGAAGCAATAAAGATTCATCATTAATTTACTGGAATAGCCATCATTATTAAATCTCTGCTCATTGCAGTAGAGACTCTTCAGGCACACGCTGGGAACTTCAGCTATGTTCACCCTTGAGTTGTTCTTTAGCCTCACAAAGCAAGACTGATATCAAAAAGAGGGAAAAAAGATCATGAAAAGAATCAAGAAGTTCTTCTGGGTAAGGAAGACAACCTGGAGAGTTGGTCCATCCAGTGAATGAAACTCACGTGTTCATTTAAGAATTAAAGAATTAAGAGGGGAGAGATCCCACTTCTTTTGATGATAAGGCATCTTTTGGAAAGTTGTCACAGAGCAAAATGTGGTGTAGAAATAGAGAGGCAAAGAACAACATTTTTTCTTGCTGTTATGAAATTATATTTCAAAAGAACTTTTTTTTTCATGTGGTTCAAGAGACTAGTAAAAGAACTTGTTTTTAAAAACACCTTGTTCTCAAAAAAAAAAGCTTTTCAATTAAATGAAAAATGTTGGCCTGCTTCTCTGGAGGGCAATGGCATTTTTACTTTTGGCCTTGGTCAGCCCAGGGTTGGGCTGATGATGATGCNTGGCCTTGGTCAGCCCAGGGTTGGGCTGATGATGATGCAGATGGTATAGGTATATGTTGGACATCTGTGTATGGACAGCAGAGAAGACGCAATTCACTCCCATGACTGCTGTTAGGAACTTGGGGGAACCTGAGCTAGTCCCACAAGCAGGGACAGGGAGGGGCTTATTCACGTTATCCCGGTGTGCCCAATTTAGGGTCCAGATACCAACATAGTAAGCATGCATCTATACCCAGTACGTAAATTTAGATGATGTGAACACCAGTCCGAGAGTGAAACCTGCCCCTGCTGTATCGCAGTTAAGGTGAGGGCATGCATTTGTCCAGCTGACTCAGCAATGGAAGGTATATTCACTGCTAACTGCAGCAATACGTCAAGCTTTGACTTCTGTCACAGAAAAAAAAATAATAGAAAATCATCTTGTGCGAAGGGAGAGCAGGCAGACAGCAGCCACTAGGTGGGATAACGCGGCTGAGAGATAACTGACACAGAGAGCCTGCGCCCAGCCTTGGCCCCATCCCGTACGAGGGTGGCAAGGAAAGTCCGGCACTACCTGGGAAACCTGCCGTAGCCTTGGCCAGGGAGAGGATTTAGGACACTACAAAGGCCCTTTAAATACTCCTAAGTGTTCTGTGTAATTGCTCTGTTCTCATTCAATTATTTTTATGACTCTACTATTGCCCAGTTCCATAATTGAACTCGCCACATTTGTGAACATCCTAACAGGATTGTTTCAGAGCTCTTACAGAAACTGTATTACTCTAGTAAAGGAGATAGGCAAAACTCTTTAAATTGTCTGGTTTAATTTGCATCAGAAGGAATTTGACATGGAGAGTTTTGTGCTGTTTCAGTCACAGAGGGAAAAAAAAAAAACCAAAACAACAGTAGCAATAGTTCTACTTTAATATTTACAACACATCTTTCATGTATTTTTAATGGCATCATTTATAAAAAATGCATTAATAGTTCTGTTTCGCTTCAAGCAGGGGGATCCTTTACAGGATAGGCAGCTTGATTTGGATCATAATGATGACGATTTCAACCTCTGTTCTGTGAATTAACTCACCTTGGAGAAGAGTGGGGGCTCAGCCTTTGCCCAAGAATATTCTTAAGAAAAGGCAAGCGCTTTTTCTCCTTACAGCTCTGAAAAATGGGTAGGGATTGGGTTGTCTCAAATCCACTTGCAGCCCAAATGATTGCTTGCCATCACACATATAATATCTCCCAGGAGCCAGTGTGATATTGCAAATATATATTATTTTGAAAATGGCAAAGAATTCTCGTTTGGAGGGAGGAAGCTGAAAATGCCTCCTATATGAGTTAAGGGTCATGAATCTGTAATCCTTAAGAAAATATAAGACTCAAATATTAATTAAACCTTGGCAAATTGCAAACATAAGGCACAAGACCAAGACTAGCAGGTTTCTTCCACCCAAAATCCTCTTCCACAAAAGCAGTCTGAGGATATAGAGTTGCTTAAGAAGTCAGGCTGGTGTGAACAGATGATGCACAAGTAAATTAAAGATGAAAAATATTTTGGGGCATTGTAGCACTGATTTCCCTTCCACTGAGAGTCTTGCCTGCCTTTGAAACCATAATAGAAAAGATTATGGAGCAACATGTAAAGAATATTCTATGCGCAGAAGAAAGAATTTGATTTTGCAGCAGTTTCAAAAGGATTTAGAATTACAACACAAAATCAGAATTACTATTATTATGTATGAAGTGATAAAGATGGAGACAACCAATTGATCCTGGATTGCCAATGTCCTAGCCAGAAAATAAACTTATATTAAGATTTTTCAGCCTAAACAGCCACAACAAGCAAAACAAGGAATATGATTTCCTAGCAATGGATGCTGTAATTTTTTAAGAATTAGGCATTGTGAGGGAGACTGTACTTTGGAAGGTACCAACTCTGTCCCCTTTACTAATGTGACAAGTCAGGTTCTGCTAGAAACAGCAACCAGCAAGGAGAAGAAGCAAAACTTTTTTTTAATGATGCCATTTTTTACAAATACGGCATCACTGGAAATACATTTCATGCCACTCTTTAAAATGTCCTTTGTCCCTCTGCCCCTAATTTCAGCTGAAGATCCACTCAATCCAGTGTGCTGCCAGACACCGTGAACGGGCTCCAGATTCACGTGGGCTTGTAATTAAAAGAAACGCTGCCGCTGTTGCTGAGCAATGGGCACAACTCAGCCTCCCCGTGCCTCCTTCTGGCATCCCTTTCTCAGCACCGCTTCTGTTCCCCCTTCCAATTTGCTTCTCATTTGGTTGTGAGATCAGTTTGAGGTGCTCAAGACAAGAGCTCAGGATTTCTTTGGTTTTAGATCTAACAGCAAAGTGTGGCAGCAAGACCTTCTGACAGGCTGCAAAGTGACTTGTCATAGGGCTCAATGGGAATCAACCTCTGACATGAGACTCAACCCCTTGTTTTTCTGGCATCATGCTTCCACCATGTCTATATCTATTCTTCTATGGGCATCAAAAGAGATGTCAGTCATGCAGCTAAAGGACAGAGGAGAGCTATGGGAACGAGAACCCTCTAGAGTGACACGGTTTCATGCTGTTTCTTTAATTTTTTGTCTGGCAAGTGAAATATATTTCGCCAGAAGGTGGGAAAGGAGTTGGAACAAAATTGATCTTGGCTGAGCAAACATTTGACAACGTTCTGTGGGAAACAACCATCTGTCTTGGGAGATATCAACTCCAGGAGATATTGATGGCACTAAAAATATCTCCTTTAGTCCACAATCCCAAGGCATTCAGTTTTCAAGCATGGAGAGCCTCATTTCTTCAGCAGTAAACCTTTTTATTTATTCTTATTTTTGGAATGTTGACTTACCAGGTGTGCAGTGAAAGGGTCCAGTTTGTTCAAGATGCAGCTGCACGTGTTTTGGTGCCTAGGCTGAGTGGAAACTACAGAGGAGCTGCAGAGAGATAATTAATATGGATCAAATGGAAAAAGGGCTTTGTGTTCTGCTTCACAAGTACAGACCGTACACAGAGATGGATGTCTCTATCTCAGAAGAGCTTTCTGGAGCAGTTTGGCAGGCTGGCTTCTTCTGAGATTCATGAGTAGAGAGGAAAAAAATGTAATCTTTGAAAGAACCTTTAAAAATACACCATGAATTCAAAACAGCTCTTCACTCCTCACTGACAAAGAGACTAATGTATTTATTAAAACTGAAAAGTACACTTCTCCCACAAATCATTACAATTTAGAGTATTTCACCTTCCATCTGGGGATGAAAAACAAGGTCTGTTCCCGATCAAAAGTCAGGGACATGAAAAGGGGCAGGCTTACCAGAGCATAATGTTTTGGCATGATGAAGGTGGCTAAAATAAGCTAGGCTAGCAATCATACTCAAAAGTTAATGATAATTTAAAATTAAAAAAGAAAATAAATCAAGGCCTGTTGAAGGTCTGTGGCTAAGCATTCCTCAGAAGCTGACTCAGATGATATAAATGAGTAAGAAATTATATTAAAAACAATCAGATGTTTCAGCGATGGAGGAAAGAGTTGCAATGACTACTTCATCCAGATATGCCCAGGTGGGGCTGGGAAAGGGATGGAGTGATTGACAAAAAAAAAAAAAAAAGCTTTAGAAAGTAGGAGCTTCGTGTTCTTGGAACAGTAAACACTATGTGTGTGAGGCAAGAGGAGTAGTGGTTCATTAGGCAGCTGGAGCAGCCCAGAGTGCTCTGGGAAACCAGAGACTTACTGGTCTAGAGAAGAAGTGTACACCTGAAAGAGGGCACATTGAGGGAGGGGTTTCTCCCCGCATGTGCAGTGCAAGCCAAGACAGAAGGCTGATGGGATGTGCACTTCTTTAATGATTTTTTTGTTGTGGTTAGGTTGGTTTGTTTGCATGACAGCTCAGAAATAGGATAAAGTACAAAGAAGGGCAATGCTGCATAATGTGAATGAGGAAATGGAACTGCTCAGCTTTTTCATTGAAATGCATGAAAATCTCTCTGAGGTCCGTGTGTATGTGTGGGGAGGGTATCTATTTAAAAAAAATAATTAAAGAATTATGCTGAAGTAAACAATGACTCCAGTGAGAGAATGGCTGCAGTCTGAAGGCTCCTAAGCACTGCAGAAATGATGAATTGTACTAATAGTCCCAGGCCGTGTTTCCAGATGCCAAGTGGGGCATTGACTCAACAAATATGTCAGCCCGACAGAATTTAACATCAGAAAGTTCTCTGTAGCTCTACAGAAATGTACTGCTGTGGTCACAGACACCTGACGGCAAGGATGGGACTGGTGCTACTGATGTGGTCTGAACTACCAGGAGCTCCTGAACCCACAAAGTTGGGAGTCCATGGGTAGCAACATGCCAAACTTCCTCTGTAAGAATCATTGCTCTCACACTGCCAATCTGTTCTGCCTTCTTCATCCTACTCTTTTTCCCTGGCACTGGCACTTCTCTGCAAGGGAAGGATGCAGCCCTGCAACCTGGCCTTGTGGGAACAGAGTGGAGGAATGAAAAGCCCAGGCCCAGACATGCCCATGGAGGAGATGGGCACCCCAGCGAGAAAGGACTTGCCTGTTTGGTGGTGGGAGCAAAGAACACATGCTCTGCTTCCTGCTTAGTGGTGACACAAAAATCTCAATCTGTTACACACCGCTGGGGATGGCTCCCACCCGCGTTCTGGCTGCTTTCCTCCATGCTTCATTGAGCGTGGGGCCATCTGTGTGCTAAGGCGACCTTTGAGGTTGACAAATAAAAAGAAAACATGTGAGAGACACTGAATTGCTGCTCAAGACCAGAAGATATTGGTGGTGCCTTACCAACAGGAGATCTTGCTGGCTTTGTATCATCTTTCCCAGATGTCCAAACCCAAGCAGGTTCCCTTTTAGCATCTGAGGGAAGATCACCGTATCTCATGAAGTACAGGCTCATCTTAAAATACAGGAAATGAAATCAGGCTGCTGTAAATAATAATCAGTAACTCCAGATCAAGCCCCTTGCCCCTTGACCTTCAAAACCCAAATCCAGATGAAGCGAATTACGTAAAGAACCACATATAACAATACATACTAATAATACATACACATAATAATAAATATCAGTAATAATATAATACGTAACACACACTAATAATACACACATTTCAATTGTCCAAAGTATTTCTGCCACATGATCAAATATGTTATATCTGTGCATTCTTCACTCAGTAATGATTTATTTATATAAGGTTATGGTGCACCCTGAAACACATAGCTTACTAATTAACTCATAGCCACCTGGAATGGTAATTAGCACAACAAAATCTGCAGCAAATCCGTAAGACTGATCATGAGATGTATATGCTGGAATCATGGAGAATAGACAGCCTGGGTGGGTTTAACCCGTGTAAGGGGAAAACCTGCATTTCAAGCTGAGTGCCAAGAGTCCGTTCCAGAGATAATGACAGGACCAAAAAATCAGGCTGTGGTTGCACAGGGAGGCCTGAGGTCCCAGGGCTGCTCAGTGGCAGCACGAGGATGTGCTTTCAGCATCGTCGTAAAAAGTTGGAACCAGAGCAAGTGTAGGAAGTCTTTTATCCCATGGGAGCATTGCTGCCCAGTATCACCCTTCAAAGCTATCCTGCCAACAGAGCAGGGACTGGAGATTATGGGATGGAGAACTACAGATCCGCCTGGGACTGTTGTACAGGAAACGAAGAAAAGACAAATTAAATTTGGGTGAAAGTCTTCACACTCGGTGTGCATGTGCAAGAGGGCTGCTACATCGATACAAAGCCTGCTGAAAGCACAACTGCTGGGTTTGAGGCTCCAGGCATTTTAGTATTTACCACCCTGCCTCTTTTGCTAGCAAGAAGAATTACAATGGCTGGGCGCTGCTTGTACAACTCCACACTGCGAGCTTGCTGCTGATCGGTGAATTTAATCCTGCTGGAAATGCAGAGGTAGGCGACAAAAGCTGAACTCTTTCCTACCTGTATTTAATCTCCTTCACGGCTGCTAAAGTGCATTGCTTAAAATCAGTGACAACCTGCCCGCTCCCATGCCTAATCGTCACAAATGTGTGAAAACAGAACCCAGCATAGCTAGTAATTATCCCTTCATTATGCCAATGTGCTTCTGATAGCATAATCACGATCAGAAGACATGTGCTTCTCCTCTTACCATTTTCTGTTTGTAAATTTAGCTTCTTTTTCTGCTAATAGGGATAGTAAAAATATATAAACCCACAAACCAACAACGAAAACACCTTCTGAAGCTTGTGCCCATCCATGCAGAGTCAGTGACAAAATGTCCCCTGCCCTGAAGAATCAGACTGCAACATCAACAACCAGAAGAAATAACGGGCACATGGAAACGCCAAAGGCCCATGAAAGACATCTAGAGCTGAGTTTGAAACAAAATTTGTATCCATCACAGGTGGCTCAGAGTTTGCACATCTCCTAGGGACAATTTTCATTAGGATTAGTTAACCAGTGATTTCCTTCCTCGTTGGCTTTTAACCATGTATTGTTTATAGTGTGGTCTAGAAAGCTCTGCAATAGATACCAAACATTTAGGAGAGGCAGGAGTCACTCCAAGGGAATAAATTCAGGCTCAGCATATGCCCCTCAGCTGGAAATCTTAAAGCATCCCTGGAAATGTCTAGCTGGAAGATAGAAATCCAGGGGGCACCTTTCCTGCTCCCTCTGGAGGAGACTGCCAACCGCCAGCCTTGATCTGTACGTTACATGCAATGGAAATGCACGTGTTCCTGTTAATCCTGTTATGGTAAATTTGATCTCAAATTCTGCCTTTGCCTGAACAGCCCTTATATTCACTCCTGTTTCTCCTCTCCTCGCTGTCTTTGAGGATCGCCTGCCCTTGGCAGTTTCTCCTTCCTTTTACCCCCTACGCAAAGTTCATGTTCTTCCTCAGAACTGTGCTGACACAGTCCTCTCACCCATCACCTCCTGCTATCCAGTCATTACACGCTTCTTGAGAAATAAAACAAAGCAAATGAATGAAAATAATAAAACTGATGGCCCTGAGAAAATATTTGCTTTGGATGTTGCAGAGAGAATTTGCAAATCTGGGATCACCCCAGTTTATGAACTGGGTAACTTTTTAGCGAGTGTGCTGCCCTTTTTTTCAGAACTGATCCAAAAGTGCTGGTCTGAGCTCTGAACTAGTTATTCCGGACCTAGTGTGTACTGGCAGCTGTGCCTGAGATTTTGAAAAGGACAAAAGACTCTCGTGATGCAGCACCAGATATAGGGACAAGCCCTGATTAACGTGTGCTGTGCTGTTCTACAGGACAGCAATGCCAGTGACTCACCCTCACATTGGAGGGACTGAGCCATGACTTCTGTACGAGAGAGCAAGGACGTTGCTGGTGGAGGTGAGAACATGCATCCCTCTGTCAGTGGCTAGAGGACTGGCCACCTCTCATGTAGCGAGAGGACATACAGCTGCACTAGTTTAATATTGACTCTATTAAAGCTCAAATTTCCTCTGGAAAATTGAGTTGACTTTCAGGACAATTAAACTACTTGTGCCTCTGCGCAGTCTGTTTGGTGCTGTGAAAATTCAGCTCGAAATGAGTCTCATTTGGAACAGCAGCACTGGTACTAGGGAGTGTGGGTCATTGTAATGAGATCATTTGATGAGTTAGCAGTGAGCAACAGACACAGTTAGCAGTGCGGATGAAGCCTAACTACTGACATCTGAGCTAGCAGAAGGGCATGGGACACGCACGCCAGCGTTTGAGGCTCCCTGGAAACCGCACTCAGTCATCCCTTGCTGCACAAGGACCACCACCTCCAAAATAATGTTGTGTTTGCCATCTCTCAGGCAGGAAGATCTCACTTTGGACAACCACAAAGCTCTGCAAGGGAGCGTGAATCCAGGGCCAAAGATGTCACGCAGCAGTTCCTAGAAGTAACCCTTCTGCTCCTCCGCTATAGCAAAGACATGCTGCTTTGTTCTGAGGAGCAGCCCTTAGCTTGTGGCTGGACTCCAGCAAGCTGCAGTTTCACTTGCTGCAATTTGACAAGGATCACATCTGTTCTTGGCTTTCAGCAAAGGTCCAGCTCTGCTTCTCTCCCACAAAAAGTCTCCAGTACAGTCAGCAGTTCCTCCAGATCCATTTGAGAAAATGCACAATACTCCATCTCCACACACACATACAAGGGCCTCTACAAACCTTTCTGCATGTCACTCCAAGTGCTATGTGTGTTTCTTCCACCTTGCCTTTTCCTAGTGAAATGCAGAAAACTGCATCTGTCTTAAAAAGAAAACCAATCTCATACAGAAAAACCTGACCAAAACTGCATTTTTCCCAGGGAGGAGGATGTGAAGGCAAACAAAACATGGCAGATGCTAGTCGTGGTGTTTAATGGGCTGCTGGAAGGTGCTCAGATCCTATAGTCATGCGAGCTCAGAAGTCTACAGTGCAGCATCCAAACTCCTCAAGATGAGATTTTCACATTGCTCTGTTTTGAAATACTTCCAGATGATGTGGCACGGAAATAATTTAGTCAAGTCAGAATGATAAAACATTACACGTTGTGATATACGGCTGAAATTACACTACCTGCAAAGGCAATATCTCATCTGAAACACTAGAGTATCAAAATTATTTGATTTTTCTATCAAAGCGCGGGGAAGTTGAAGAACATTATAGCAAAATTTCTTCAGATTGAAATACAAGCTGTCTTGCATATACACAGCTTCAGAAACCTCAAGTTGTCTTCATATTTTCCAATCATTTTGAATTAACTGCCTCAGCTTGTTTTTAAACTGCAGTGACAGACACAGTTAAATTCTCAAGTGTATTAAAAACATCCTGAGTGAATAAAAAGGAAAAAAAAAATCCAGCCAAAATCTTTCACAGCTTATACATGTTGCACTATATCATCGTTTGACTTTAGGATGTTGGAGTTTGCTTTATCAGGATTTGACACTATCTACTTGACTAAGCGGTAGCTCAAACGCACAAAAAAGTAATAAAACCACTGAAAATGTCATGCCTGGATGCTTCAAAGCACCACAAGACTAGGCTAATTTAACACCTTTTTTCACTCTTAAAGGAACTGCTTACCCATGGAGTCATCTTCCATTCACCCGGGATCATCCTGTCACCACTGCTCAGAGCTTTAGTGCATTCCTTTCTGTGCAGTAAAACAAAAAAATATATTTCAGATATAATAAAAAAATAAATTTGTGGCCTCCACTTCAGGTTTCAGAGATACCTTGTGGTCACTGTAGAAGAGCTCATTAAAAATGCAACGAGAGACAAGGTTTGTTATCGGGTGGGCGGTTAAATGAGAGAAAAATATCTCCCCCAGGGAAAGGGGTGACAGAGATTGCTTTGTATTTCTTGACTCGTGGCTTTGATTCAAGCACAATGCCACAGCCATGTACATCCGAGTGCTCCTCCCAGCCAGGACTGTTATGTTCCCTAGGAGAGATACTGCACCTCAGGAGGTGGGAAGTGTTTGTTTGGTGCCCCTTGCACAGTGCCCTGCTTGTAAATAAACAGACCAAGAATCTCCCTGGCAAGTGTGGAGCCACATCTAACCTGTGATGGGAACATCCTGAAGCCATGCCATGGACAGTGGGTGACAACTAGAGTGGGTGTCTCTGGAGCTAGCTGAGAACTTTCATGCTGTAAGCCCCATCTTCTGTCAACTAATGACGTGAAAATTTTCCCTAAGGAGGGAGCCCAGGTCCCCCTGAAATCCCATTCCTGTTGTAGCAACATACCCCACACCAAAGGGTAATGTCATAATCAATAAAATTCAGTGCCACCAGATGCTGATATAAAAAAAAAAAAAAAAGACACACTAAACCAAACAGAACAACAAACCCTAAAACATAATAAAGTTTTTTTAGATACAATACAGTTTTAAAAGATGTTCTCATTAATGGTTTCAAATTGCACCTGGGAAGATTTAGGTTGGACATCAGGAAAAAATTCCTTACTGAGAAGATTGTCAGGCATTGGAACAGGCTGTCCAGGGAAGTGATGGAGTCACCGTCCCTGGAGAGATAAGGTGAATAGATGAGGTGCTGAAGGACATGATCTATAGGTGGACTAATCAGGGTTAGGCTGTAGCTGGACTGGATGATCTTAAAGGTCTCTTCCAACCCAAGTTATTCTATGATTCTATGATTATGTGACTTCTCTTACCAAAGTCTTTAGATATTATATGCTACAGCTTTTCTCTGGAAGCAGAGAAGCAAGAGAACTTGCTCTTTTTCCTTTTGCTTCCTTTTGCTGAAGGAAGTGTGGCTTCTCTCCAAGTCACACATTGCATAAGGTATTTTGGAAATCCACAACCGTGAGATTTGAAGTAGCATTCAGGTTTCTTCTTCATGTTGAATTTAGGATTACAGGAACCCAAGTTTAATTTGATTAAAAAAAAAATAAAGGGAGCAGAAGGAAGCAGTCAAAATTAGCATGCAAAGTAGAAACTGTGTTTTTTCATTGGTGAATATCAATTCTACAAAAAGAAATAGAAGTACTTTTAATAAAACAGTTTTTCCTTTTAAACAAAGATGTTATTAAAAAGGAAAGGTTTTTGAGAAAATCCTTACCAAATATGTCTGACAAAGTATTAAAATCTTCCTTCTTTTCCTCCCCACCCCCCCTTTTCTCCCCTTTACAGGAATTCTTTATCTATTCTTTTCTTGTCCCATCTGTGAGAGTATTTGTGTTGTTTCATTCTCTGTATTTCAGGTAGCTCGGCAGCACGTGTAATGTAAATCAAATTAAGATCCAGGCAGGTGATGTGAAGGGCTAAAAAAGGTAACTGCAAATCAGAGGAGCACTAGTCAGAGCCAGTTCATTGCTCTGTGCATCCTGAGCAGCATTGCCCATGTGCCTCCAGGCCCTTTCCACAGTCTCCAGACCTGGCCTGGCCACTAAGAGGAAAAGTAAGGAATAAAAGCAGCAAAGGGTGTGTGTGTGTGCAGTGTGACAGTGCAGAGGAAGGGGCTGTGGAAACTGTGACCTATCTGATTCTTGTGAATGGCTGTACTCTGCTCTGGGAAGGAAATTGCAAGTATTTTGTGGGAAAACTTATCTTTTTCAAAGAAACAGGAACATATATCCCTGTGCCAATCCAGTGGGAATACCTCCTTAACATGGGAAACGTTAAACAAAACAAAAAAAGCATTTTTCTATCTATTCTCTCCTTTTGACACCAAATATATTTTAAGCTATAAGAATACACCATAGGGACAGGTGTGTCTGCAGGAGTGTGAAAGTGTATGCATCAGCTTCTCACTCTGCAATGCCCAAACGTAGCCAACAGACCGAGCAGCTTAGCAGCCTGGAGAGGATTAACACATCAGGAGCAGAAATGTAGCAAGAAAGCATTTTTCCCCCCTGCTGTCCGTGCTGCCTTCCCGTGTACTGGGAGAGCGGGAGCATGCTAAGGCAGCTCTATTGTACCAAGTGTCATATGGCATCATTAAATCTCAGATGTGCCAGCAGACAATTTAGATAAAGACCAACAGGCACAAGGACACACAGAAGCGCTATCAGCCCCGACTCCAAGGATGACAGGTTGTTACCACAATTTCCTAAGAGGCTGCAGCTGTGAACTCCCTTTTTCTTTTATTTTTCACCCTCCCACTCAGCAACCTTCAGAATCTGGAGTTTAAGTCTCTCAAGTTGATGTGCTACAAAGGAACCAAAGGAAAGCCTCGAGGGGAAGATATTGGCTTTAGCTATTTGATCCAGCTTTTTACATTGCTATTCTTTGCCCAATTCTGAGAAAAAGAAATCCCTTTATCCTCCAATTCCCTACCTCATCAGAACTAGGCTATTTTATCCAAATAGCCAAGCCCTGTTGCTTAATGCCTGCATTGATTTCAGCCCCCAGAGAGTCACATCTGAAACATTTTCCACGAAGGACTAGTCAAAAAGAGTAATTTCTGTTGCTGCTGCCACAAAGCTCTGCCTTTGTCACAAAATATTACTCTCCCCATCGAGAAAGCAAACAGCTCAGCAGCATGAGGAGCGACCGTGGGAATGTAGGCAACGGTGGGTGCAGGCAACAGCCACACTCAGCCCCAGAAGTGGCACAGCATCCTCCAGGGCAGCGTAGGACCAAAACAGGGTGCTGCAGCCCCAGCTCAGCTTTTGGGGGTCAGGGGTGCATTTTGCTGCGTGGGGAAAGCACTGGGCATGCTGGCCTGCAACACAGCCTCGGAGTTGCTGCAGGAGCAGGGAAGCGCAGATTTTATCAGGGCAAGTCTAATATTAGCTACAAACTCCTCAGCTGGCAGATCCCTTCATTTTATTCCTCATAACCCCAGGGAGGGAGACAAGGAAAACTCCAGCACCAGCCTGCCTGGTATGATATACAGCACATTATATGCAAGTATACGAAAGGGGCATCTTCAAACCCCTATCCCAGCCCTTGCAGGATTCCTCTGTCCCAGGAAAGTGGTGGCTGCAGCTGCCCCTGTGGAGTCAGGGGACCTGACCTTGATCCCAACACACGGATGGCAACTTTCCACAGCCTGTACAAACAGAAAGGGTCCTGCCACCTGCATGGGGTAGATGTGGCCAAAGGTGGGGAGGAGGAGAGGAAGGGTTCTCAGCAAAAGCAGGCTTTACAAAACGCCACAGGGAAGTCTGGCACAAGCCAACACCTACTTAGTATCTCAGTTTTCCTGGAGATTTGCAGCATGAACATGGAAGTGTGGGGATCTCTCACTGTCCACAATTGCCCTTTAAAGTTTAAGAAAGGAAAAGTGTAGGCAGGAAAGACCAAACACTTCACAGCTTTCAGGAACCTCCATTATGCAGAAGAAACATTTATTAAAGTCAAAGGATAAATCAAAAGCTACAGTTTGTTTTTCTTTTACAGGTGTCAACTCGGAGCAGAAGATCGCAGCTGGGGAAGCTGATTTTGGAATACAAACCAGGGGTACTTTCTGTAGGTGTCCTACCAGTAATAAGCTGTGGAGAATACAATCCCATCAGCTCTCAAAATCACGCAGATGAAACCCAGCCATCATTACGCAGTTGGGTCCCTAGCAGCAGCTGAGAGAAAAGAAGTGGATTTCAAAAGTCTCAACTAGAAGATGAAGCTGTTCAGTCAGAAATTGATTTGGAGGATTCACAGTGCAAATGAAATACTGTGTCTGGGTTTTGTTTCTTTGCTTTTTAATAACTTTTTTCTATATTTTTCCTAACATTCCCTCTCAGCCTGCTCTGCCTTGCCCTTTTCAAAAGAAAAACATATGCTGCATAAGTGTTATCCAGCCTTTCACCCAGCCCTCACTCTGAAACTATTCCTAACATGCTAACATGACATATAGCCAGATCGACTGCACCAGCAAAGGTCCTGTCAAAGCCAACATACACTTCTAATAGCAAGTCCTAACCCAGACCACTGGTTTCCATGAATTCCAGATTAAGGTTGGGCCAATACCTTCTCCCAAGCACTTTTATGAATGCCAATGCCTGTAATATCCCCCATCACGGAAGAAGGTTTACCACGATGCAGGGCTGACCTGCTGCTACTTTCTTCTCAACACTGCCTTATGCAGACTGTATGTGTTGACAACAAATGAAACAGAATTTATGTTGGGTTTGTTTGGGGGTTTTTTTCTTCCTTTTTTTTTGGCTGTAGAACATCCAAGAAGACCTTGTACAAGGTCCTTTGCCCACGCTGCCCAAGAAGATGCTGTTACATTGCCATCCCCTGTTGCTGTTACTCACGCTTCAAGTATAGGTAGGCAGAACACTGAGGTTTTCTCTATGCAAAGATGAATTTACTGCTTCAAGAAACAGAACTGGTGGTGCAGAAAGCCACCAATTATGGGAAGATGATTTGCTTTGGAGCTTTGCTGTCAAGCCTTCCACAAAGGCATCGATACCCAAGGCTTTTGTCTTGTTCTTTTGAGTGAAATTTTTCATCATTTTGCTTGGAATCCTTTTTTTTAAACTTTGTTTATTTATAAAAAGGTCATGCAGTCCTGCCCCCTATTTTCTCATCTGCAGCTGATTTAAAGGAATCCTCTCCTTTTTTTTTGCCCTGAGTTAACTCCAAAGGAATGAGAAGATTCTAATAAAATTATGAAAAACTTTGTCCAGTTCAAACCCTGACAGTGGTTAAATTTTAATCAAAATGCATCAGGCCTGTTCTGACAGTCATTTTTACTGGGTTTCCTTCCAGCTTCAGCTGCTTGCCAGCATTTATAGGGCTTTATCTAGAGCTCTGAGCATCATGAGAGTTGTTACCAAGCCCAAGACATTTTGGACATGGCAAGCTTTGCTCCAAAAAAATGTTGTAAATCCATTTGCACAGCCACTAACCTGCCCCAGGTGCTGCAGCTGCACACAGCCTCTGGACAGCTCAGAGGCTTGCCAGGAAAATAGATAAGCACATTGAGGGGTACCCACATAAATGATGGGGAAACCTCAGCTGATCTCAGAGAGAGCATGATCAGACATGAGAATGGTTGTGTGAAGCGATACAGGATTTCCTGCATCATCTTCATTTCTGGAACAGCCCTCTCCCCTTTATCCTTCACATGCTGGCTATTGCCAGGCTGGAAAAATATTCAATGTCCTCCACTTCCCTCCCTGGAATTACAAATGGTAGAGCTGCCCACTGCTGAAGCCTGCACAGCGGCTCAAGCCAGAAGAGTTGGACATGTGTGAGAGGAAGGTCTGTTTCCTCAGAGGGAGTAAATCACTCCAATATATTGTTCAACAGCCAGGCTAACCCTGAGCCAGGACAATGTGTTGGGGATCTGCTGGTGACGGCAGAGGTTGTTGTCAGCCCATCCCTGTGCACTGTGGCATTGGGAAGCCTTTGTGACTGTTGCAAAAGCAGCAACATTTCTGTGAAAGACAAAACCATGGTCAGCCAAAAGATGAGGGAATTACTTGCCTTCCTCCAAACACACTCAGCTCAAGAAGGAAACCAAGTGAATTATTACAAGTTCTTCAGCAGCCCAGGTCAGCACCCAGCAGTCTTTTGGTCTGTAACCCCTTTAGGAGAAACAAGGGCCTGTTCTCACCTTCAGTTGTATTTAGCAGTGCTTCAGCATCTTTGTCAAACACTAGGCTAAAAATATCCCTCAACATCTACCCACCTGCATCTGCATTATTTTCTTTTTCAAGAACTTTTTGTTTTGGTAGTTTTTAAGTGCACACATAGACAAAAGAAATAAAAAACAACAGGAGAAACAAAAACATTACTGAAGATGATTACAAAGGAATCTTAGTTAATGAGCTTGTAGCATACCTTATTTTCTGTTTGGCACATCATTATGCAGCAGATCCCTCTTGCTCTCTAACACCAATTTCCAAAGTTCACGTTGTGTACTGGTGTGCTGGAAGGTGCTCTGTACCCAAGAAGCAGAGCCATCACAGGGGTTGCTATGGCAAACAGGCTTTTCTGTTGGTCAGGAGAAGAAAGAGTGCTGTATAAATACTGAGTAATTACTCAGAGAAGTAACAATGCCAGAGTAAGATCAAGACATGCAGTGGCTTCTCTCAGGGTAATGCAACTAAACTAATTTTCTACAGTTATAAAGAACTGACAGTGGAGCAGATTCACGTGTTTTTTCCCGAGGAGCTGCTCTTCTAGGCTAAAACGTGCACTGTGCTTTTGCTTGCAGTGGTATGAATACTTCAGGGGTGTTACCCTGACTGCCTTAATCTGGACTATAATAATTCTCTTCGTTGCATGCTTGCACAACTGTCCCAGATGTTACAACACCCAAATACGTGCCTCACACCCTGATGGCCAAATTCATTCCAGTTCAGGGGGTGTCTGAAGAACCCAGGATATAAAAGCCATTTCAATCTATTTTTAAAGTTTGGCTAAATAGACTTTTGACCTGAATGCAATAAAGCCACTCCAGCCTTTTCAAGACACAAAACTTTCCAGCCAACTTTGCAGAAGTTTTTACAAGTGGCTCATAACAGTGTGGCATACATAGGGCTGAGTGGAGTCAGCATTCTATGCAGAACTTGGGTTTTTTTCCTTGATCACACCTTATCTTAACCAAGTAACTGTACATTGTGCAACTACTCTGCCTGGGGGTTCATGGGGCAGAATCAAATCAGCATGTGCTGTGTTTCTCAATAAAAAGTGACTAAATGACAGCTGTTCAAACAGAGTGGCAAGCTCTGAAACCCTCATCCCCGAGAGTATTTCTCACAGGTCCCTGTGGGGTGTGTCTTGGCCCCGTGCTGCTCAAGTATCTCAGTCCATGACTTAGGGGGAAAAAAGATAACATCAGTGTAACTAGTAGTGATGTGTCACACACTGGTGTATGATACACATGCACACAGTGACACAGAAATTAGCAGGACAATAAATATCAATGAAGCCCCATCAAGTAAATCCAGTGGAAAGGCAGCTGCTAGTAGAGACATGTTTTAAGTTGCCACACTGCATAAATAGTTTAAGGGAGCTACTCTGGATTTCCACCTGGTACTTGCAAAGAGACCCTCCTGCTTCTCCCATCTGCTGGCTCTTCTCTTCAAGCAGGGAGCTGTTGAAAAGGTCAAGAGACTCAGCTCTCCACTGCTGGTGCTGGGCTTACCTTCTATCTCATGGCCTGGAGGCACTGAAACCAAGTGGGAACTTCAGAGCATCCAGCTGGAAGAATGGGATCAAGTGAGGAGATCGGTTGGTGGTAGATAAAAAAGAAGAAAACCTGGGAAAGGAGAAGAGACTTTTTATAGCTCAACCAGAAAGGCAGAGGAATTTCTAAAGATACTAAAGCAAATGTCTTTATCAGTTTGGGGGTTTGTTTAGTAGCATTTGGGAACACAAAGCAGAATTTTATCCATCATACTTTTAATTTAAAGCTTTCTATTCTTGAGAAAGTATGAGCAATTAATTTCACTGCCCCATTGCTGGCTGTCAGAAGTCACTTCTGATTGACATGACCATTTAAAGGCTGCATCCAACCACTACAGCACACAGTTTATTCCATGAAATCTTCCATATTAGCCCAGTCTGCCACAGACTGACTTGCAAAAAAACTAACTCTCTAAACCTGCAAGAACTCACTTAAGTTGCATGAAAAGTTACTTTTGTCTTCCCACTGGCTGCTGTTTCTCACTGTGGAATAAACGATGCCTCGGCTTCTTAAAGAAAACAGATGTATTTCTGATACTCTTGCTATAAACTTTGATGGTTAAAGTAGGAAAGAATTTAATAAACTAAAGTTTCACAGTCTTGTTACCTTATTACAGTTGTGCCTCAGCACCATACAGTCACTAAAGTATTTATGATCGCTACATATTTTTTCAGGCTACTTCTCCTGATTTCATAGATGACAAAACAGAAAGCAGAGTAGCTTATGTAGCTGCATAAATTGCTGTACAGCTAATGTCCCACTAAAAGTCTGCCACTGAATCAGAAATAAGTCTCAGTTACTCCCAGCCTGATGTGTGGTGGGTAGATGCTTCCAGATGGAGGGCAGGGGTACAGCCGACGTTCTTCCATCTCAGTGGCTCTGGGTAAGCGGGGGTGCTGGTAGGCAGTGATGCTGAGAAGGCCACACACATTCAACTGTGCTCAACACCAATATAAAAGCAGAGGGGCGAAGAGAACATCAGCCACACAGTTCATATATTTATATTACAGACACACATGCTGGCTTCATCTAGATTTTCATATTGAATATGAAGCTGCAAGAATAAAACATCTTTGTGGGTCACTTCTTGTGGGCAGTTTCTTTATAAATAGGAAAGTTCCAATTTGTTATAATCAAGCCTGTGAAATTACCACCAGGGTTAAATCCAAATCAAGGATTTCTCTACATTCTTGATCATCATCTAGCAGATGTAATTCAAAATACTGCTCATGGCAGTAAGGGAGAAGGTATGTCCATCTCTCTGCTCACACAGTTTTATACTCTTCCGTTTGTAAGATTTTTTTGGAACAAACCAAACAGCTACAAATAAATGGCCTATTTATGACTCATTTCTGGGATCAGAAATGCAAAGTTCAGACATTTCATAATTCAGAAAGAAAGTGCTTGCATGACAGCAAGACCTCACATGAACATGTCCAAAGAGAACATACAACAATGCAGAGCCAGAGGGAGAGTGTGACTGTAACCAGCAACTATAATTGCTAAATCCAACTCCCAACTCTGTCCATCCAATTTCTTGGTACCCTTCTGTTTGTGCTTGATGGATGTTTGTATAAGCAGGGCAACAGGGGCTGATTTACAGAAAAATGAACATCCAGGATACCCTTGACCCTATGTCCACAACTGCTGAGAGGTACACAGAGCACCCATGTCCTAGAAACTCTTATCTTACGGCTTACAGAAATGTCCTCTCCTGTGGCACAACAGAAGGCTGAGCTCCCACTCGCAAACTAGCCTTGAGTATGACAGAGAAGCACCATGCCCATGAGTCCTCTGCGCTGCAAAGCACAAGACCCCTTTCTAGTCTGGCCAAATCACGATTTTTGTTTTCACATTTTCGAGGTGTGCTTTGAGCTTTCCACCTCATTTTCCAGGTGTGCTCCTCTCCAGCCTTTTGAGCTTTGCAACCACAAGTACAAAACTTCCAAAACACTTCCCCGCTGGTCTCAAATGCTAATGTATTATATAGCCCTGCCATGTGCCAAGGGACCCTTTACATTATTTAAAGGCTGTCAGTCGGGTGTGAACCTTTCCATTGATTTACCATTCACTTTCTCATCCTCTCCTGGATGCATTAGGCAGCTGCAACCTGCGACTGGTATTGAAGAATAACAATTCCATTTGTTTGAATCTGACTTAGCGCTGCTCACTTTCGCAGCCCATATAATTCTCCTTACTGGGGTTTGTGTGACATTAATGACAAAATAAATAATTCAGCATGGTTTTCACCCAAATGTAGCTCTGTCAGAGACTCATATACAATCTTGGCTGCCTTATTTAATGAAACAAGCCACTGAATTGTACTTTTAAAGGTTGAAACTCTCTTTTTAATGGAATGCAGTGGCAAAACTCCTCTGAGATACAACAGTAACTAACAGGTAAATTCTCCTGCTCCTGGTTCCTGCAACCCCGCCTTTTCGTTTAGCCCTCGCATTTATGCTGCACACCCACTCAAAGGTCTGTGCCTTCTTACCCTGCACATCTTACAAAACAGGCAGGCTTTTTATGAAGCTGCACTTACCTTGAAGGGACCATGAACTGAAGCTGCACAGCACTGGGGATGTCTGCACAAGGTAATTAGGAGGAAAGAGAATGCTTCACTAACGAGACCTGGCAGCAAGACTTTGTGAATGTAACTACTCCTGTTCTGGCTCTCAGGACGGTGGGTTCAGGGAGGAATCCAGCCACTCCACACATTTGAAAGAGGCTCCTTGGCTACAGAAGCACTTTAACAAGACCACTAATTAAAATAGTAATAAAAAGCACACTCCTTTTTTTGACATTCAAGACAAAATTTCCAGAAACTTCACTGAGGTCAGGATATGCCTCTCACTGCCCAACCCTCCAGTCCCTCTACTGGGTATTTTTTCTTCATTTCTTATATGCTCACACCAACTTGCCCTGTGTTCATTAATGCTTTCCCTGGGTTGCTGTGTTAAAATTGGTGTCAATAGCTGCATAATTTCTTCATAAAGGAACATTCTTACTAAGAAGCACCTTGCAGCTAACCGTGCTGCTGTCCCTCAGCAGTGCATCAGCTCCAGAGTGATCTCAGGGTTGCATTTGGATCAAGACCCTTATTTTCTCATGACTTTATTTTCACCTCCTGTTCTTTCTTTTCCAGGCACACCACTGAATCTGTCAGTAACACATTCAGAGATGGCAAATACATCATGCCAAATTATTCTCCCCTGGAGCAGGGTCAATTTGATATTCAGATTGGCCTTTCATTTATCGTGGGTCTGCAAAGTGATTTTACTTTCAGCTTCAATTTACGTAATCTATTGGTATCTGATGTTTGATTTTGCAGAATTGAACTGTCTAGACTGCTATCCAGAGTGGTTTTCCTCATGTCCACGGAGTCTGTTTTTCTTGTTGTGCAGTTGCAACTGCTACTTGGAAAGATCATAGCGTGCCTTAGGCAGCTGATGAAATAAAGCCTAATAAATGCCCATGGAGAGAGAAACCATTACAGCTTGTGAATTCAAAGCTGTGAATGGCCCATAATAATAATCATAATAATGAATAGATGATATGCTTCAAGGTATACTCCAAGTAAAATTGCTAACGGTTTCCTTGGAGCTGGAAACTTTGCACTAGGAAATGGATCCATCTGTTCCCAAAAGCAACTGTAATTAAGAGGGAGTCAGAGACAAGGTACCCATTTGGGTTTTTCTTCCTAACCCTGACCAAGTATAACACACCAACCAAAAGGTTTCTCAGAGCCCACATCACTTAGCAGCCCACACTTCCCTTGGGAACCCCTTCACAGCCCCACTCCAACCACACTGCAGCCTTTTGTTCTCCCAGCTCAAACCTTAACCCCAAAACTAGCCATATCACAACCACAACCATACAGTAAGTCTTGTGTCATCTTGCAAAGAGACATGTCCAGCAAATACTGGTTCCTTTACAGAAAGGGCCTAATTTAAAGTCCTGGTTGGCTAAATAATTACATTAGTTGTGAAGCTACAGAATTATTAAGCCAAAACCTACAGTTTAACATGAAAAGTCATACTTTTGAGCTACCTGCTCAGTATAGACTTTACAATGGCAACACCAGCACAACTGGGAATGAGCAGAAGCAGGCAAGAGGGTCCCAGAAAATTTTCCCTAAATTACTCAACCCTGTTTGTTGGTCACTGGTCTGTTCAACAGCGTTAACAGTGTGAAATGTAAATATCAAAATGGAAGATAACTTATTAAATGAGATAGAGATCAGGTAGCTGGAGAAAGCACCGCTCCATTCCTTCAGCAAGTTTATTTTCCAAAACTAAAAATCCCAAGCAAACCTCAAATGCTTAAGGTACATACAGTTAATTTACAACCTCCACTTTGCAAACACCCTCACATGATTCTGGGGGTCAGAACTCATTTCTCTTTGTGTTGCTCTAAAACAACCAAGCAAACATACAGAGGTAAGGTTGTCATCAAGCAGATGACATTCACTGACACAGTAATGATCGTAATCCAAGTCTGCAAAATCTCCTCCATCCAGAGGAGACTGGTGCCTGAGAAACATCAGCCTTGGCTGACTAGACAGCATCCATCTCTGGTAACCACTACCCTACACATTTAGTCTCAAAGCAAGTGCCCTGAAATTCCAGGACTGGAGTTGGCGCTGCATGTCCTAGCTCCACATATCCTTCACACAGAGCAAATATATCTGATATATCAGCTAGAGAAAGAGGCAGAATTTAAATTGACAACATGGGCACATCAGCACTGCTCACATAATACGTCCCATATAGAAACAAAAATGGAAGTGGCCTCTTTCTATAAATGATCCAGGAAAAAAAAAAAAAACCAAAACATTGCAGCCAGGCAGAGAACAACTGCTGACACAGCAGAGCCCTTGCAGAGGGCTATACTCTTGCCTGTACGTATGGCCGCAGTCTGATTCGCTCAGCACCACCTTCAGTTTAACTGCGCATTTGGCCGGAATTGCACGCAGTACTCATGGAAGAAGCATACGTGGGGCTGACGTGAATACAGACGAGCTTCTTAGGAATGGAGCTACATCAGTGACACCAGGAAATGAATTCCCAAGGGCTTTAGACTGGGAGGGGAAAAAAAAACCTTTAAAAAAATAAAATCGCTGTTGCCTTTTGAGTTCCTGATATTTTCAGCTTCTAAAAATGTTACCTTAGTTAATTTTTGCACTAAACTTTTTTATTTTAGGAATAAAGTGCTTTTAATTAGAAATAAAAGAAGTGTACTCGCTGGCATGGCAGCCCTGCTATCCTATTTAAGGCACCTCCCAGGGTAGAGCTCTTCCAGATTAGAGATAATTTTCATTTGAACCAGAAGCTGGACTACACTTTTCATTTCTGCATGCCACAGCAGCCGTCTGGGATCCTTTGGAAGCAATGCTGAGCTGTTAAGTGGATTGGCTGCATTCAGCAATGCAGTAATTCACATTGACCCCATAAATTGCAACCTAGAAAACACCGAGCAGTGCCTCATCTCGTTTATTACAAACGGTGGGAGCTGGTGACTTCCACTTGCACCTCAGTCCTCCCGAGGAAAGGGCCGTGACAGAGAGGGAGGGAAAGGTGGAGCTCGCGGCAGGCATCGGCTCCTTGGAGTGATAACGGTTCTGCTCCTGTGAAGCAATTGCTGTGGGATTTTGAAGGCTGAGATCTGCTGTGTTTTGAGCCTCAGAATGAAAAGCATTTTGTTGCTTTACTCCTAGCTCACGCACCTGGCTGGGGCCCCAGAACCCCACCTTTTCTCCTCATGCCTCGCTTTCCCTTGCCTGTCAGCTTTGGGGCTAGGGAGGAGCAGGGATGACTTTTCAGGCCCTTGTGTCAGCTTGATCAAAGGTCACGAGGAGTCAGTTGTCTCATGTAAAGGTTAGGCTCCTTCAAGAAGACTCTCTTTAACACCGGCATCACTGGCACCTGCTGAACGATGAACCCAACCCACCGTTCCTGTCCTGCGGTGCTGTGGTGGCAAGCAGGGCACTGCCTCCTCGCTCACTGGCACATTGGGAAGCCTCGCTGCCAAACCCACACACAGCCTCCTCCCACACCTCTGAGGCACTGGGGGTGCTTTCCTCAGCAAAGCAGAACACTGGCGTGAATAGCACACCGGTACTGTCAAGGACAGCAAAGAGCAATCAATGCAGTCAGCCCTGCTCTAGATGCTACCAGAATATTTATAACCAGAGTGTTTCGTGCAAGGAGCTGCAGCCTAATTTAAGCTCTTGTTTCCTGCTTACTTTCCTCTCCCAAAACACATGACAGTTTTCTATCGTTGATATCCAAATCTTCATATTTCCAGTGTCCTGTACTTGTATTTCTCTTTCCTATAGATACATCCTCTCCTCTTACTTCACAGAGCAGGCAACCCAGTCAACATTGCTGGCAACACTCACAGCATCACAGGATCAGGCCCTTAACAGTGAATCACTCCAGGCTGCCTGCACACAGACTTGAGCAAGACTAGTAAAAGTGGTTTCACGCAATAGGCTGTCCAGCCCCATCTGAATCACAGAATTGTAGGGGTTGGAAGGGACCTCGAGAGGTCATCGAGTCCACCTCCCCTGCCAAAGCAGGTTCCCTAGAGCAGGTTGCATAGGTAGGTATCGACATTGGTCTTGAATGTCTCCAGAGAAGGAAACTCCACAACCCCCATGGGCAGCCTGTGCCAGTGATCTGTCACCCTCACCATGAAGATGTTCTTTCAATCCTCCCATCTCAGTTGGAGAGCAGTTCCTTTCAGATTTATTCCTGCTACTTCACAGTCATTTTTGTGAGACCAGAAGTCAGTCCTGCTCAGCACAAGCAATTGCAGTGGTCCTTTTATGCTCCCTGGGCAAAATTGACTTGGTTTTGTGCAGATATCAAACGCAAAAGGATTTTTGGAAAGCAACTGGCAGCAGCAAGACTGTGGGCAAGGGTTCTCAGGAAAACCATAACCAGATGTGAAGCGAGGTGAAAGCCCCGGCAGGAACAGGCAGAGGCATGCAGAAGTTGCACGGCTCCTGCCATGCTCTTTAACCTAATGCAGCCCCTGTAACCACAAGCCACAGCCCACCTCCGCCTGCCTGTGGCACCTCGCTCAGCCTGGGCAAAGGATGCTCCCTAAATGGCCTGCATCCCTCTGATATATAGCCTCTGACTCTATGACCACTGTACATCAAGGCTCATGTCCCCTTCAAGGGTCTTTTCATGCCTTGTCTTTGCTACCCTCAAGAAACAGTCTGCCTGACCCTAAAACATGAGATTGCTGGCCTTCTCTCAGCTTCAAGAGCACAGCTCATTTCCTGTGCACTGGGATAAATGTCTTCCTCACCTCCAACCCATGATGCACGCCATACAGAGGAACAATGGATTAAAGGCGAGAGCGTTACTCCACCAACACAGGCATATAATTGCTATCAGTGATAATGGAAACATGCTTGTTTCAAAGATGCTCTTCTATACAGCTTTTGTGCATTAAATGGTGGAGCACAGCATTCTGTTCACAAAAAATATGCAGAGCTGGTTGATAGAAACCACTGACTGTCACTGGCATTGGAATGAGAAAAATGACCAAAATGTTTTCAATTCATATTTCAGATTACAACTCAAGTCGAAATAGAAGATATTTAAAAGTCCTCAACGCTACCAACAAAAATCAAACCGAAAGGAAAGGATTTTTACTTTTGCTAGGCAACAAATAATCCAACTACTCACCCAGCACTAACGCAAGGGCAGAGAACTGGAGCGTTCCCTGCCACTGGTGCGGGGGAGATTTAGGTGGGTAATTCCATTAGCACCGTGGAAGTCCCTTCGCATTAATCTTTGTGGCACAAATGAGGAAATGAGGCGTCAACAACAAAAGAAGTTTGGGAATGGTTCCTTGGCTCCACTTGTGGCTCTCAAGCGAGGAACTCTCCAGTTTCCCACCTCTGCTGGAGCATGGCTTGTGCATCACTCAATCTTCACACAGGCTCCAGGCTTGGTCTCCACTGCAGTGTTTTACAGGTCCCACAGAGGCCCTGGAAGCACGGAAACCTAAAACCATTGCAAGTAACAAGAAACACAACTGCCATTTCCTTAGCATTCACACATTTAATGCCCTTAAAAGCTGTGCATTAAATTTCACCGTGAAGGAAGAGTAAGAGTTAAGCGTTCAGGGGCAAGCGGATTTGCTCGGTGCAGCCAACACGCAAAGCACTTGACTCTATAACATCCTCACCAAGTAATTGTGTGAAGGCTCTCGGTGTCGCAGCTATTGTTTCATCTCCTTATCGGCACTGAACACTGCCGCGGGCTCTGAAGCTCTTCCCCCACCCCCTCCTCCGAGAGGGCTCCCCCCGGGATGTTTGAACACCCGCAGAGCCCTATTAAGATGAAAGTGTTCCCAGCCTCTGCCCATCTTCCTGCACGCTGGCTCTGCAGACTAGCACGATGTGGAGCAAAGGAACAGGTTTTGCTTTTAAGTTAGAAAAGTAGCACTGCTGCTGAGAAAAAAAATAAAAATGAAATAAATACTTCTCCTTTTTTTTAAATAAAAAAGAAAAAGAAAAGAAGAGGAAGAACCTGGCTGCTATTCCAGTGGTGCTTTTCCCCAGGAAAACGTGGTCTCTAGGCCTGCTAGACTTAGAGCTATGACCCACCGGATAAATTGCATCAGGTTTGCCAGCAGCCACTGCTACATAATCACACCAAACTTGTTTACAACCAAAATCACAAGTAATTTCAAATACTGGCCTTCTTTTAAAGAAGTGATACATCTCTCTCCAGTGCCTGAAAAGGGGAAAGCTGCAACAATCTGGGCGACAGACATCACCCACCTTGCGGAATGTTCTGTGTGGGAAGATGAGCTCAGCAGACTGCAGCTGGAGGAGAGGACAGACACCGTCCCGACCGTGTTCCCTGCCAGGGCTAACACGAGAGGATCAAGGAGCCCTACAGGGATTTCTCTTGATCAAAACCTGGAAGGGCTTTTTCCACAATTCTAATGGGAAAGGATTTATCTGAAGTTTTGTGGTGGGTATGAAAGACTTCAGTTCTACAACACACTTCTTTTTTTAAGGTACTAAAGGGAAAGGCAGCCAAAAATAGCAAAATAACTGTGTGTCTTTTGAAATTACTTTTGGTTCTTGACAGCTTTTCCTTCTGACCTACCAATGTTCCTCACTTCTGACTGTCAGAATTTCAAATGAACTTCTGATTATGCCTGAAGCCTTCAGTGGCACATCAAGGGAAGATGCATCTGATGTCCCGGACCACAGATTCATGTATCCATGTTATCGATATACCAGCACTTCTCTTCTAGGCTGCTCTTTTTAAACTTTGACACGTGGTGTAAGATGCAAGAGCAGTTAAAGGAAAAACCTCTCTTCTTCTCCCAACCGAATCCTAAGTCCATATCCAACCTGGCAGACACAAGTTCTCCGATGCTAAGATCACTGAACTAAGCAAAGACACCAAGAGAAAAGTTGATGTTCTACTTGACTAAGTTTGGAGAATGGAGACACAGCATGTATTATTATGCTTGCCTTCCCTGCTTCTTTGAAAAAAAAAAGCTTTGCAGCAGGTTTAACCTTTGCAAAGGTCCCAGAAGATGTAACTGAAGCTTTCACGGTCCATTTTTCCCCCTCCCAGCCAGGTCCTTGCACACAGAGATTAGCACAAGTCCTCGTGCAGCAATTACATGGCCTTTCCTCCCCACAGGCACTGTGCAAACATATACACTGTGGCTGCATCTGTCCCAACTCCAGCTTGGTTAAAGACTTGGCTAGGCCTGGTTTGAGCAGTGCTGTGCCCCCACTAAATATCCAGAGCTCAGCTAAAGCAGAGGCACTTGCAGCAGCTTATGCCCCCCGAGAGCCTGCTCTCCCAATACATTTATCCTACCCTGACTTTACAAACCATTTTGTAACTCTGTTGGCAGCTTAGGAATTTAATTGCAAGTCTCATGATATTGGGTGGTGATTTTAATGAAAACTCCAGCTCATGGGGAATGCAGGAATCTCAGCTTTCATTTAAAACCAATTAAGTCTTCTAATTGCAGCAGCAACATGAGAACACCCAGCAAGAAAATCCTAAAGGATGGAAATCTGAAGGTAAACAAAAAGACCCTCTTCCTTCCTTATCCAATTTTTATTTAAGAAAATGCTGTCAAGATTTTCAAACAAATGACACAGGAGGCCTGAGTTGTGTGTACAAAAGCCTCATTTTAGAATACTGATATTAATAGCGGAATGGGCTGTCAGAGAGAGAAGATAACAATTGTTTTAAGCATTAGTAATGCCTTATTTTTATAATAAGGTTAAAGTATTTTCACTGTAGCTTGGAAGAGGTAAAACACATACATTGACAGCAGCCATTAGAAATAGGTTGACATGAGGCAGTTTAACTGCCAGGCAGAATTACCAGTTGCACCCCTTGAACGATTATGTATCACCAGGGCATGAATTCAGCAAGGTTCAGGGATTGGAGGGCAGCTCTGGAGTATGTGGAATAGAAGAAAAACACAGCTCAAGTTTAAAAGTAAACCGCAGCACTGTGAGTTATGTCAAGTTTAGCTCTCAAAATTTAGCTCTTGCACCCTTTTCTAAACCTTGGAGCCGGTAAGGAATAAAGGCTGCAGTATTTATGATTTAATGGGATGGGGTATGTGTGCTGTCACAAATCCAGCAGGCTTGCAGAGGAAGGATTGGCCAGAGTCTCATATTTTAACTGTAAAGTGATGATTCTGTCTTCCATCTATTTTCTGGTTATTAAATTCAAGTTGAAAAAGCAGTTTTCCTTATGTTTACACACCCACACAGTTAACTGGAAGTAAAAGTGTGTCTGTTTATGGGCAGAAGTGCTACGTGTCTGGGAGAAACAGGTTATTGTGCAAAATTCATGTAATTGGTTTCCATAGCCCAAAGCAAATCAGGAATAATTTCTTATAGCAGAGGAGCAGATTTATACTGAAGTGTCCCTTGAAATTTCTCATTCAAAGGCTGATGGTTCTAATGACTGCCTTCAAATTGCTATCAGTAAAAGTCTACGCAAAAAATGAAATTCAGTGTGCAATTTGGCAAACAGCTGTACGCTCGCAGCCTTTAGCGACTAATCTAATCTGGGCTCTAATTTCTCTTTGTGTAGATTTGTAACATATACAGGCTTGAGCTTAATAAGGCCATTAGCACAAGTAGATTTACTCAGGCCCAGAAGTGCTTGCAGAATGAGATCCTGCTTACAGTCAGCTGGCGCTGGGCCAGCCCCATCCCTAACCAGTGTCAAACAGGCAATAAGGCTACTTGCATTTTTCCCCTTGCCTTCAGATTCCCTTACTGACCCCCATGGTAACTAGGGCCCGTGAGCTGGAATCCAACTACCCTGGTGCAGTCCCATGCAGACACACAAACCTCAAGTCTTAGCCAAGCCTGGTCCGTGCTCAGGAGGCTGTGCAAAAGAGAGATCTGCTCCCAAAGTCTGGGAGAGTCTGGCTTTCCCAAAGCAACTGACATTTGTACTGATCCATTGCCCACTGACCCAGAGCCAATGGGACAGTGGAGCAGGAGTGAATTACTCACTATTTCATTCCTCCTTCCCTTGCAGATGAGCGTTCTGAATTCAGAGTGAGGGACTGCCACTGATTAAATTGAATCAAATGTGCGTGTTTATGAGATATTTTGACCAACAAATCATTTTTCCCAGTCAGACTGAGATATGACAATGATGATAACTCAAATTTTTGGAGTCAAATGGCTTTGGAAAGCTTTCCTGCCGTTACACTCCATGAATGTCAATGGGTCTAGCTAAGTGCAGGCAAAGACTGATGGCAGCACTTTCTGCATCTCCTTTCCCATCAGAGAGCTCTCTGTAACATTGGCTGGCAGATCTGCTTCAAAAAAGGATGAAATAAGACACCATATATTATTGTTATGATTTCTACTATATTGAGTTTATCTTTGCTTTTCCTATTAAAAAAAAGGGTTGCAAAAGATGTTGCTACAAGTTAAACACTGAATTAGTTTCCTTCTGAAATGAGATATCTCCCTAAAATATTGAGGTATCTAAAAAGCTAACATATCTTTTGAGAGTAAGTAAAAACACTACCATTAAAAGAAAATTCAGAACATCATGATAAAACACCCCAAAAAACCTACTTAAGAACCACAACCCATTGAATCAAATGAATAAATACAAATCTTGACTTTGGGTCTGTTATTCAATCTGTTGTTTCTGGGACAGGAGACCCCAAATTCTTCAGAAACCCAAGAGCTCACCACTGGCTGTCTCACTTAGCTTGTACCACCCAGAGATCTGTACACCTTTGATTTGTATTTTGAAACCTCATTCTGCAAATATAAAAGCTAGAAGGGGCTGGTTTTGCTGTGTGAACCCCTTTGTCTGTCTTCAAAATTGAGACAGTGGCAGTTGATGCTTGACAGAAAGCAAAAAATCTAGGTAAGAACTCCCATCCTTTATGTCAAGCTACCATCCATTGCTCATTACCTTTGCCTTCCTATTTCTTCAAGCATGGCCATACTACCTCCTTCCCCAGCTCCCTGTCAGTTTCTTATTTCCTTTCCAGGGCTATATCAGGAGGAAACGATGAGGAAAGCAGAAAAGGAGAAGGACCAAAGGCACTGCACAGATCCTGCCTTTGCTTTGGGCCCCTGCACTCTTCTGCACAGAGGAAGAAGGAAGGAGGAGAAATGGGAAGAAACGCTGGGAAACAGCAAGAGACAGAAGAATTGAGCGGAAAAAAATACAGCAGCTGAATTTGCTGAGTGAGAAAGGAATAAGAGCAGACTGAAAATTAGCCTCCAAAGAGCAAGTCCTGGAGGATTTTATTGTAAACTAAATATTGGTATGAAAACAGTGTAAGCAAAGCAACAGGGTAAACATAGGCAGTGCTACAGCAAAAGAACACAGATAATTCCCAATATTAAAAATAACAACAGTTTTTTTGAAAGTATAAAGGACTTAACAAAAGCAATTTCAATTGAGAGCAACAGTCACTAAAACCACTGGAAGCTTTTGCATTGTCTCAAATAGACACTAAACCAGGCCCTCCACCCTCAAGTAAATAATTGTGGTATGAGCCATGTCTGCAAGCAGCCATGGGATGCTCTTATGGCACCTTGAGTAACACAAAAAATAATCCACAAAGTGGAATTTAAGATGCATCATTAATGCCTGGTAATCACTACCTTTATCCACACAAAGAAAACTGGTCCACGCCTATGTTGTAGTCAGGAAATTAAGAGTTGGAATCAATACCTACACAACCAATAACACTTGTTGCAAAGATGGAAAACCTTAGAATGAAAAAACAGGCATTGGGCTCTCTCTGACACTGCAGTGATGGGGGGAGGCATTTTCCTTTGGTTACATCCCCAATCTGTACAAAACAAGCACCTGATAGATGAGCTACTTGGCGACCCCTGATAGGAGGGTCAGGAACCGATAAAATTTTAAAGAGTTTGGGCAGACAAAGGGCTAGTGCAGTGCTGTATTGGCAAAGGATGGAAATGTGCAGCAAGTGCTGTTGTCATTCAGTAGCCACCAGTTAGTGAAACATCTCTACTTTGGTTCAACTACAAGTAAAACCTTACAGCTGAGTAACCTTCCTCAGGTACCTTCTCTCTAATGTGTCCAGGAGTTTTTTCACACCCCATCATAGCACCTATCCTTATCTGCAGCAAGAAAGGCTGAAAGATAAAGGCTGACTTTCTAAACAAAAAAGTCTGTGCAAAGGGAGAAACTGGATTATTCTTAGTGCAGACTAAAGAGGTTGAAATTATTTTCTACACCTGCCTCTGGGGAATTCACCACTGAACCCTGGCACCCATTTTGCCACTTAAACTGGGTTTGTCAGTGTACAGCAGATCCAAAGCAGCCAGAATAACTGGAGTCACCTGTAACCTACGTCCTGAACCACAACTTCAAGATGGACTCTGTCCAGCCACATGGCCACCATCATGCTGCTCACCTCCCCTCAGCACCATACACGTCACTGCCTGTGCTTGAGAAGGCCTTGGGGGGACACAGTAGCTCCCAGTACAAAAAACAGAAACCAGATCCCAGGATTAATCTTTTCCACCATTGCTGTTACAGTCTTGTTTATTAAGGTTTTTTTTTTTTAAAAATCTTGTCTACCTTGAGATTTCACAAACGACAAATGCATTTGCAATGATACAGTAAGAAAAGCTTCCAGAAGCAAGAGTTTCTAGAGCCAGAAAGATTGATATACTTTCCCATGGTCTGTGGGACCTTAGCCCTCATTAAGGTCAAGCCAAATTACCTCACAAATAATTTAGCTACAACCTGCAGCTCCTTGGTTCTGAATTGATAAATTATGCAGCCATTAATCAGCTCCAGGTTTGGCCTTTGCTTTTGACATTCAGAAGGTAAACGTACTCCATGCTGGTCCTCTTATTGAGTTTCTCAGCTACATTCATAATAAAAAACAAACAGAAATATCTCATTCCCTACTAAGCACTGATGATTCCTCGTGTTTTGTGAAAGATTGAATATACCTTTTAATAAATGTGTTTGTAACACACTAATTTCATTTTGCCTGCTCACAAGGAAGCAGATTCCTATTTGATGGGCTAGAAGACAGGAGAGATTATTTATCACTGTATGTCTGGGTCTGTAGTTAGCAGTGGAGCCATAAATTTGGGAGACAGCACAGTAACTGATCTTCCGTTAATTTCCTGGAAAGTCTGAAAACTTTGTTCTGGGTGATTGCTGACAAAGATATAACAACAATAAAATGACCCGAGATGGCCAAACCCAATTTAATAGTTTCCATAAAGATCATTTTTATCAGAGACCTGCAGGACTTCACTCACTGATACAATACAACTCCCTCCATGAAATTGATAGTGAAAAAGTTGCTTTTATATCCTGATCAGATTTTTTTTGGCTAGGACTTCTATAGCTATGTTTAGCTCTCAGATGCACATCTTTAATAAGAACTACTTGTATATCCAAGGGCTGAATTTCACCCAGCGAGGATGCTCAGCGAGGTTTAATTTTGACAGATGATCAAAGGCCATGACCTTATCACTCAGTGCCTGCTTCAGCTCCCAATGGATAGTGGGTATACTCTTGAGATAAAGCTCTGACTTTCCATTACTATCATAAAGAAAGCTGTAGAAGCACCCTTTCTTCATTTGTCTTAATTATAAATATATCTTCCAGGTAATGAATAAAAGAAAACTCCTTTTCGTAAGTGATTAATGAACCTGCAGATTCTCCTTCAGATAGAGTCGATAGCCTTCCAGGGGCCTTTCTGCCCAAAGTCCTACTCCAAGGACTGCTTATTTACACAGTATCTACATTAGCTGGCAATTAGGCACAGCTTTGGTTGTTTTTGTCACTTTCTCAGCTAAACACCAGCAAAACCTTGAATTAGCCTGCTGACCATCAGTTCCCAGGCTTGCAACACTGGCTATAAGGGCGTGATTTTAAGGCAGTTGTCAAGAAAGCCTTTGTTGTAAATGCTCAAAATATGGGAGTATGATGGATCAGCTGGAGCCCATGCCTATCGAACTGCTGCTCCCCCCCAGCCAGAAAAGGAAGAGGGCACACTAAAGGGTCAAGTTTGCATGCAATTGCCTTCCTACTGAATGATAATATGGGAAATAAGAATTAATTACAGTTTTCCATATTATAGCCCCCAAAACCTCTACTAACCATTTCTTTTTATTTACTACTATCTTACATAAATACATTGAGCTATCAGCACGTTGTTCAGGTTTTTTTAAATATTGTTTTGTCACAAAAAGAAATTGCACAGTGCTATCCTGCATACTTGTGCATGAGTTACAATGAAAACTAGGCAGCATGTGGCAGAGCATCCTTCATTGCTGAGCGGGCCAGTGAACATATTGGTTTCATTTACTGTCTCTTATATTACCATTTATTTTGTGATTTATTTTTTTTAATGTTAAACCTGAAGTATCTGACAAAGAAAGAGGGTTCATGTATTTTCTGAAGGACCAACTTTCTGCAGGACCAACAAAAAATATTTTATAGATTTTTCATGTAATGGATTAGTGTTTTATAAGAAAATAAAAAAAATACTATTTCAGTCATTTGTTAACAAACATGTCTTGTTCCACTTGACTGGAGTAAAAATGCAAGTGAGACCTTTATATTAATCCCAGTTGCTTCCTCTTCATGGGAAATTTTCATTAAAAGTGAAACATTATCATTTGGTTCTTGCCCTACCTCAATTAGTCCTTTCCATCTTAGATCCCGCTCTAACCTCATGAGAGTCTTATTGTCTTCTAAAATTACATCTCACCCAACTCATTGTAGGGAAAACTTCAGGCTTTTAGAGTTAAAAACAGAAGACAAAGAACAATAAGAAAGAGGAGGGAGAAGGGAAAGAGCTTGCTATTGTGGGTTGTTGGGTTTTTTTCTTTTGTGTGGGGTTTTTGCTTTGTTTTGTAGGGGCTTTTATCGCTCACTTGAATGAAACCCTTGCCATCCCTGTCGAGAACCTGAGGATGCAATGCTATACTCGCATTTGCTTGGTTTATGGCTGGGAACAGGTGTACAGCATTGACCACTTGCATTTAATCTTTTATCACTTGGGTGCTCAGCGGCTCCAGTAGTCACAGCTCCAGCAGCCACTTGGCTGAGGAGCTCTCTAGTAGTGTATGTTAGCTCTCTGCATCTATCTACATGTACCTGTAAATATCTCTAAGTCTGTACTACCTGTGTGCAATACAGAAGTAGATTTTCAAGACCTCAGCAGGCAGAGTGAGGGATACATGTCCAAAAGAGGTCCATTCCTGTTGGAGAAACTCCATTAACAAAATGTTTTCTTTTTTTTTTAGCACAGAGAAACACTTTCTGGGACCTTTATGGCTGGACTGTCAAAGCTGTTTAGCACCTGAAATAATTTGCCTAGAAGCCCCACTGCTAATTTTAGCAGCTAAATGAGAGCTGACCTCAACCATGCAAGTGAGCTCTTCAGAAAATTCTGTCTGCCAAGCTTTCATCTAAACTGACTGCTCCTCAGGCAAGCGGGAAATATCTTCTGACATTGTCCTCCTACTTCTGTGCCCTAACATATGCAGTCTGCTTATTTATAGAACGCGTGAGCTTTATATACATCAGGCTGCATCCCTCAGGACAAAGTCTCACTTGGTTTTGCACAGTGTGGGGAATGATTTTCCCCAACCTCCAAGAGCAAAGACTTGCTCTGCTTGCCTGCCAAGCAGGAGAAGGCAACAGGACCCAGCTAAACACAGATGCAAGAATATTTCTTGGAACAGTAACAACCAATAAGAATAGGAAGGAAAAAGATGATTAGCAGAGTTTTGTGAGTTCTGGGCCCACCACACCTCTGGGAAGGTGAGTAGAGAGAAGATCCCAATGCAGCAGAAGCAGAAGCCATCCTTCAGCCACCTAGGAGGACTACTTAATTTGGAAAGAGGGACAATACACTGCTGTCTCCCTCCAAAGGCTGGGAGATGCCAGGGCTGAGAAGCAGTGCCTATCTCCAAAATACAGCACATTTAATATTGGAAGCAACCCTTAAAGTCCTACTCTTCTACAGTCAAAGTTCTAATTTTTTAAAAATGTATATTTTTTTAGCATTGGTAGAAAACCGAAACCAATCCCAAACTCATACCAATGTTGCCCAGTTTGGTTTAGTGGAACTAAAACAAATAAACAGAAACCTAAGTTAATGCTATTACATATTTAGTCAGTGTTTCTTTAGGAGATACTGGCAATTCCAATTTGTATTCTATGTGCAATAAAATAAAGTAACATTGACAAAAACAGCACAAAATTGCATCAATCTCCATGTAAGAATGGACAGATTACTTTTTGCAGGTACAAAAATTGAGTGGAGGTGTTTAACTACAGAGAACAGTAGCAGTCATCACACAAGCCACCCTCCTCATCAGATGCGGGCAGAGAAGAAAATTCCCCTTGTCTCGGGCCACAGTGTGTTCTAGTGGGCACTGTGCTCTCAGGCAGTGCAATCATATAAATAAACCTTAATTGGCATTCCTAAATGCTTTGAAATCATATTGCCTGCTACTGGCACTCCAAGAGGAATGCCTCTGGAGGTATAAGAGGAAAAAAAAAAATCAAAGATCATCTGCAATTAGATGCAACAGAACCATACCCAACCGGTATGTGTCAGAGTTAAAATAGCATCAGCCAAAATGGCAAATGCCTTTCGGTTGGTCAGGAATTGAATGTGTAGCACCAAGCAAGCAATTATTACAGACTCTGATCAGCAAAAGAGACAATCATTTGCCTTGTTATCTTGCTGCCTGCCCATGTGAACAGCATCAAACAACTACTAAAAGANTAACCTTTGAAACTGATGAGGAGGCAAGAAAGCATCTATCAGCCACTATATCAGTAATTATGGAAAAGAAAAATCGTAGCTCGTTATCTACCCCAGTGGGGGTAAAATAAACAACGCAGTCATGGCTTGCACCATGCTTGTTGTGTGCAGTCCTTCCATGGTATCTCCCAGCCCTGGGCAACAGCTGCCACAAAGGCAATTATCCATGGAGCTGCTCCCCTGGGGCTGCTAGCACAGAGGTGATGTGTATTTGGAAATGACTCCTAAGCCTTTCTGCTGGTAATAGAAGGCTCTGCAACCCTGCCCTGAGGGACCCCCAAACACCCTGAAAGGCCAGGCACATGGGTGGGCAGTGGTATTGCGTGTCATGGCTGAAGCACTCAAGCATGATGATTTTTCTTCCCTGGACCTGTGAGATTTCAAACATGGAGGGATGGGGACTGTTTTAAGCAGAATATCTGCTAGCAACTCAGTTCCCCGTTCCTGATATTTCTCCCTCCTCTGTCACCCAAGACACCTTAAATACTGAATCACACTTCAGCATATAGCCACCCAATCTTGTTACAGGTGTGAATCCTGCTCCCATTAATAGCCTGTTTTGTCTCCAGCCTCATTGCAAGAGAGGAGGAAGGATACACCTACCTGAGCCTGCACCAGGCTCCCTGGGAGTTGCTATCCTACTCAGGCACAGCCTTCGCATCAAACTACCAGTTATCTTTTCAATTAATTGTAGGTATCACAGTGGCTGACAGGACAGCCTTACTACCAAGGGATAATTTAACATGACTAGACCATAATCAAAGTGTTAATAGCCTCAGAATTGAATCTGTGCAGAAGTAGTAGGATTTATAAAAGGGAAAGGACAACCAAGGCTGAGATGAATAACGTTAGTTGTAATATTAGAGCTAGTTGTAATAGTATAATTAGTTGTGATATCCAGAATTAAAAATTACACTGCTTCAGGTTCCAGGATGTGTGCCAAAAAGGAGCTGTTAGTCAGAGATGAGGAACAGTTACACAGTCCATTATCTCATAAACAGCAAGGCCCAGGAACCAATCCTACATGTCACAGGAAAATTGAGACTCAGCATTTTACACCAATACATAGCTTTTAATTTTAGCTCTGACACCAGATCCTTTCTGGTTATCAGTGTGCCATGTTTTCCCACTCCCACTCGTTCTGCCTGCAGGGCAAGGATGCCAGGGGATGGTTTGGCTTGCCTCCTCCAACCGGCTGGGCAGCCTCTGCTGCTCCCTGGCCTTGCGTTCTGGGCCAAGTGGTTTAATCTACTGATGTGCTTCTAAACACAAAGTGCAGAAGGCATCGGCAAAGCTGGTGTTCAGTATCCTAATGTGCAATCAAGAAGCTATACAAAAGCATACACAGAATAAATTGCTTGAACCAGGAGGCATTTTTTTGAAAATTACTTTGAATGACCTCTGTATTTAAAAAAAAAAAAAAAAAGTTTAAAGCAATTTCCTGCTTTGAGGCAGTGATAAAGAAAGTAAATGCTTTTTCAGGTTGTGCTTATTCTTTTCTCCTTCACTTCCTCTTGCATACTTTCTTCTCTTCCTTTTCTCTCAGGGCCAAAAAGGGAAAAAAAATCTACTTGTAAAGGAGGAAAACTGGGGAAGAAAAGATAACTCTCTCTTGGGAAAAGAGGCAGGAAGAAGAGAATAGAAGTCAAATTGTGATTTCTTATTTTTTTGTAAAGGGAAATCACCTGGGATTGAAATAACTAACATTCTGATCCTCTTCTCACACACACACATCCCTTTTCTTCCTGGTCCTGGCTGACTTGCACCTTCAGGCAGGCACGTAGGTGCCTGTTTTGCTGCTGAGGGCTGCTGCTCCACAGGACACAGACACCAGAAACGATGCTCCCAAGAGATGTTTTATGTAGGGATAAAAGGAATGCCAGACTGGGGCTCCACTGCCCCTTTCCCTCTCACCAGCAATCATTTTGCTGCAGCAGTGCTGCAGGTTTGCTAGCGGTATATTCTCAGTGTTTTATATATTGAGAAGGACACTACTTGGTACATCTGGGGAAGTACCTCCCCACAGGCACACGGGAGCCCTGGCACAGAGGCAATTAAACACTCCAGGCTGCACATGCTCACACAATTACCTTTTGTGACTGTCACTAAATAAATGCTGCGCCGAGCCAATAAATCTTACAGCGGCCTCATTTTTCTAGTGATGATGCCTCAGGCGAGGCCTGCGTGGCCCAGAAAGGAAAAAGGTTAACTTTTTCTCAAGTTCCCTAGTCCTGCTTATCTCCTTCTTCTCCCTAAACATCTGCCAGCTTCAGACACCTGTTATAAATAACAGTTTCCCTTGCAGTGGTTCCCGAGTCTATCAGCAAACCGAGCAATTAGTATGGTCAGTGAATCATTCATTAACTGACCTATTCAGTTTCAGCTAACCTAAGACTAATTGCGTATTTAATTCCTATCTAGGAAGATAGAATCAATAAAAAAAAAAAAGAAAAGAAAAGAGATGACCATGGGTAAATATCAAAGATCAATAGGTAATAAATGTAATTTTAATTAAAATCTTATCTGAATGCCAACAAAAACAAGGAAGTCTAGCAGAGGAGATTATTTGGCATCAGGTTGTTCTGTCATTGTGCTTTCTGCCCAGTTCAACCTTGGTGCTACTTAAGTCTATGGTCAGAGTAAGCTTTTGGTGTCATAAGAAAGACTCTCTGCCTCCCCACCTGACAGAGTTTCCATGCAGGCAGTTCAGTGCCACTGTGAAGGTGAAGAGTGACCACGCAAATGTGGCATTTTCCTGCCATGAAGTTGGAGCAGCAGCTATTGTTACTAGCAAGGATGCGATTTTACTGCTGGCTGCTCTTGTTATCTGTGCAGAAGCATCACAGCTATTAAAAGGGGAGCAGGAGCTAGTTCCCTCTTGTGTGTCATCAGCAGAGGTAAATAACATCTACCCATCTCTGCTGTGCAAACTAGAGAGTAATTAGAGGGAACTGCTCAGGATGTTAAGTTGACAAGCTGTATCTGTCCCTACCCTCAGAGGTTCAGTCCCCACACTGTACTCCATTCCTTCTCTGGCTTTTAATACCGTGAGGCCAACAAGAATGTGAGCCAAAGAAAACAAAAGCACTATGGCTAATTTTAAGCTTCATCATTTTCAAGAATATCAAGGTCAAACAGATACATCTATCAAAGACAAGAATGAAAAAAAAAAGAAAACACAAATAAATCAGTCTCATCAGATTGATACACTTCATCTTCATATGAATCATTGGGAAGGTTTTGGCAGGAGAGCTCATGGGCTACAGGAGGTCTGCAAACACCACCAACTGTGGATCCTGCCAAGGAACCTGAAACAGCAAAACTACCTCCCCAAAACATTGCCAGCCAGGTGCCACTGTCTTGCACCTTCCCTCTCAGCTAAAATACCTGCAGCAAAGAGGAGACCTCGGTGGCAGGCATAGACAGGAGAAGAACTTCGGAAGTCCTGCTGACATCCCTAACCTCCTGATTGTTTACCCTACACCCTATTTATGCCATCACCAACCAAACACTTCCCTCTGGCCTTTACTCTCACCCAAGGGCTCCTTCCCCCACCTGAACTCTTTTTTTTCTGCATTAGCTCCTTCCTACAAGAGCCACCTAGGAAGCAACTCAGTGCATTGCTCTGTCTTCACAAAGAACATGGCAACCCTCAGGGTCCCTGACAGAGACTTCATTCCCTGCAGGTACTGGGAACCATTTCTTACCTTGCTCTCAGGGATTTTAAGACTTCCTTACCTGACCATGCCATGGTGTTTACTCATCAAGGTGACTTGTGATACAATACACAAGCAGTGGGCTTCCAGGGTACTTCTATTATCTGACAGGAGTTTCTTTATGTACAAATGCAGAGCTTACCATAACCACATGTGCTCATGGGACTTGCACGCTACCTGCTGCTCTGTGCTCTTCCATCAGTGGAAAGAAACATCAGCTTGGTTAATAACTGGGCTTCTTTGAAAAAACCAAGACAATTTAGCTGTAACAAGCTGTAACAGATTCTAGTTTAGAACAAAAGCTTAAAGTCCTTGGCTTATTTTGGCAGAAAATAAAACTAAGTGACCTACAAGCATTTCACAATGAAAGTTTCACAGTGCTGACAGTTTATATGGGCTCCACTTTTCCTATTTATGCCATTTTTCTTGCAGAGCCAGGGAGGGCACGAAGGAATCCCTCTAGGCATAGCTAATTGTGAGGCCAGAATTGGATGGCATTTGTGCAGGAGGTTATCCAGCCTCTGAGCCTTCATTGACAACAAGAATGTCTGAAAACAAGAGCTCTGGAGTGATTCAGATCCAGACTGTTGGACTGCAAGTTCAGCTTCAAGCACCTACCAACTTCTCAAGGTCTCTGCTGCATTTGCAATGATAATCATTACAAAACTCTCTTCTAAACTGAGCTGTGCAGGACACTGGTGCATCTGGAGGATCTGTACTCTGCCACATCCTCTAGATTGGAAATTAGCATATGGATTACCTGATGTCCCATCTTTGTCCTAACCTTATTCATTGCTTTTGGTGCTAGTGACAAGACAAGCAACATTTTTTTCATGCATGTGCATGAGCTATCCCAGCTCCCTTTTCCACTCTAGATACAGGATCTGATGCTTCTCACTACCTCAGCCTGCAGCCAGCCAGGAGTCAGCCCTATCTATATCCAGGTGTTCTTTTTTCATGCTGACTTTTGCTGTACTGGGCTAGAAATAGCCAGCAAAGTGAAGGAAGGAGGGCAGAGGTATTATCACCCTCCACACATGTGTCCCACAGCCCAGCTCTCAGTTGCAGGTGAGGCTGGAGCCAAAAGACCTAATGAAGCAGAGAAAAGCAGCTATGCTCCTGACATAAAAGGCACCACAAGCTTTCATCTTCTGAGAGGTTAAAAATAAACAGTTTAGCTTTCAGCAAAGTGGTCTGATTAGAGGCAAAGAAAACTACACTGATTTCCATGGAAATGGAATATTTTGTTACTGCTACTTGATCCTGTTGAAATGTATTAAGAGCACAAAACAGTCCAATTTCAATATCTGGAGAGTGCTAGTATATTTTCAAATTTTAAATTAATTTCTTCTAAAAGAAAGCTAGCTGATTTTAGTTTCTTAATTAGCTCATTATCACTGAAAATGGAGCATGCTCCTGCATGCATCCCACCACAGAAAAGATTAAGACATAAGCGATATCTGTACAAACATGTCAAGGACTTAAGATCCTCCATGATCCTCTCTAAACAAGGAAAGTACCGTTGTGTAAATCATAAATCTAAACCAGTATTAGTTGCTATGGAGGAAGGATCTTTCCCTGAATTTGTTCACTCCTTTTAATGTGTAGGAATGTTTTGTAAGAATAAGGCCTGCCTACACATGCTCTGGATGCAAAATAACTCAATTAGTTTGAGTTCTCATCTCATTACTGTGGTACACCTCTCCATAGGGAGGTTGCCTTCAAATGAGCGGTGGCCTATTTCAGTTTAACCCAGATAGTAACAAAATAATCACTCAAAACGGGGCACTGTTGTCATGACCTTCACTGTGATAAATACTAAGTACAGGTGTGAACAAAATGCTGCTTTGCAGGCACACTTGTTATCTTTACAGACATGCCCTGGGGTCGGATTGTCTTGGGACACCACGACATACCAAGGGGACATTGCCAGCAAAGGTGCAACTGAAGTTTCTAACAAACAAATGTTAAAAACCACCACAATATTTGCTCTTAGTTAGAATAACACATTGTGATAATAACGAGAAAAAAAAAAAAAGAATCCATTTCCTTTTCCATTTCCTCAAAGTGAAACTTCAACAGAAACAATAACCTCCAGGTTTTCATTTTGACAGTGTGATTTTTTTTTGACAGAAATTTAATCTTACTGTAATTTTAGGTGACAGAGCAACTTGGGCATCTCACCAAAAAGCTGCTGTACTATTGATCTGTATGTTATTCTTTCATACGTGCTTGCAACTGGCATGTACTCTTGTTCCAGTAGACACTAGAGCCAGGAAAGATTTGCCCACAAACTGCAGAGAACCTCAGCCTGATTTAGGACAGGTTTCCTTTGCAGACTAGTCACATTATATGCTGATCAGTGTAATCAATCATCGATACTGCGGCTCAAGGGGCTCTTTTCTGTTCTTTTAATATAATGGCCTCATGAAACCAATCCTGCTGTTTTCTTAGCGTTATGCTGAAGATCCTGTTTGGCTAAGGTTTACTACACCTTTACAATGCAAGATTGTCCATGAAATCATGTAGGAGAGGATCCACAGAGTGATGTGGATGCTGAAATATATAATTTCCAGTGCCTGCTAATTTTCATAGCCCTGACTCAGGTGTCGGAGCTTCTCACTGAATGCTGAGGGAAAACCACAGCAGACAGCAGCTATGGCAGCTACTCGGTAAGAAACACTGATGAGGAGAGTGGGACCTAAGTCCCATTCCTGGATGTAATTAGGAGGCTATGACTAATGAGAAATCAGAGAGAGCTTATTAACTGAGGAGCCTAGTGAGTACAGCAGTCATCAGGGAGATGGGAGAACTGTTTGCAAACAACATCCCAGGTACGGGTGTAAGTACCTTACTACGGCCATTACAGAATTCTTCCTGGTTTGCCATTTCCTTTCTGCTTACAGGCACTATTTGCTATTTCCTGATGGTTCTGTCTTCTCAGAATAGGCTAATACTACAGTTGCATAGGCTGGGTCAGCTAACAGCTCCTCAGTGTTCAGTACTTGCAGCCACACAGATTCTCTGTGCAAACTTAATTGCATTGACTGGATTTAAGAGCAGCAGATCAATACTCAGGAGAGTTGTTAGGGTGAAATATGAAGACCTCATCCACAGATGAAAGGAAGAGCACCACATAATAATGACAGAAAAGGAACTCATCAGCTGTATTTTCATTCATCGTGCTGTGCCTAGCAAAAAAAAAAAAAAAGTGGTATTCCATTCACCACTTAAGTAATTTCACTTTTTAAAATAGCTGAATTTGTGTTCAATCAGTAGAAGCTATGGGATATTTTTTGGATACTCTGTAGTTTTGACTGCATATGCATCCTGTTCTTGGTCAAACACATTTCTGCTTCATAGCTTGCAGGAAGATCACCTGAGGAGAGCAGAGCCCAGCCTGCCAGCCCCATGCTTTCCCCAAGCAAAGCATTAGATAGGCATCAGCAACTTTACTTACAATCATCCTTCTTATATTATCTTCCCCTTTAGATCACCTGCACAGACTGTGCTGCATTTTACCTAGCTACTTTGGGCTTCGCTGCCCCTTGCACTACCAGCTTCATGGAGCTTAACTGTGTTGGTTCCTCCTGTGCAGTTTTTTCTGTTGCAGTTGGACATCCCCATTACCCTGTCACAATCAAGCTGAAAGTCATTGACATTTGGATGGTGCTAAACAGGAGCCTCCTGTTTATCTTAAAACAGGCAGGAAAAATTTTAACAAGGCACTTAGGCATAATCTCCAGCATATACAGAGAGATGGACAGAAGAACCAGCAACCACACTGTGAGGGGTTTGTTAAAAAAAAGCTAAAATCCTTTAGAAAAAAGGAAAAGAGCCCATGCTTGTATCTTGCAAAGTAATGATAATTGATTCAGACCATTCTGAAATGAATTCAAGCTCAATAGGGTCGTGGCCTGATGAAGAGGTGCACCTTTGTTGTGCAGAGGAATCCAGTTTGTTCAGGAGGCTGTGAAAGCTGTGGATCTGCAGGTGGGAGGTTAATTTCCAACAGCCTGATTCAGCATTAAATACAAAGTCCTTTCAGACACAAACACTTCAGAGGCACTGAGAACAGGTCAGCTCCCTTCATTGAATACTCTTACTTAACAGAAATCCCAAATCAAACTATTTTGCCTGAATCAGTCTAGTTTTGCAGACTGGTTAAATGTAGCACAGAGCTATTTGCATACTTATTTTATCACTGAGGGACCATCAGGCTGCAATTAACAGCAAGGTGCAGGTTTGGGGATGCTCAGACATGAGTGTCAGTGGCAGGGTCCCATGGAAGGCTGGTTTACAGCTCCTTTGTCCCCCTTCCCACTGCTGAGGCTGGAGGAGGCTGAGTGGTGCACTACCTCCTTGGGACACTGGGCTAGAGTGGGTTTTCCCTGCCTATGCTTCCAGCCTTAGGGAGGCAGGGGAAGCAAACGCTGTCTGTCCCTGCTGCCATTACTGCTTTTAGCCCACTTTCTCAAATGCAGGGGTGAAGTTGGCTTCCAACTTCTTTCCATTCTCCTAGGAGCTACAAATAAGTAGTATTTAGGTTATCAGGATCACATATATAAGCCATAAATCAAATCCAACAGACCTTGAACACTTATTTCTAACTTAAAACCTGCAACTTTAAATGTCCTGTGCATCTGATGCTGAACTGCTGGATTTCATTTCTGCAGTGTGTGGGAAGCCAATCAGCAAACTCCCCCGGCACTGGAGGGCTCTGTCATCTGCCGCGATGACAAGCAGCACGCTGACACGCGCCCAACAGCAAATAGCACATGCAGCGTTGTGTTCATGAAACCTCAGCTTCTGTCAAATAAAATTGTATTAATTAATGATAACACCAAGTTGCAGATGTGTTTCCTGTGTGCAGGGTTTCTGGTCTTCTGCACATAAGAGCGGTTTCATGTCTTGTATCCCTGTTTTGTGCTCATTACACATCATTGTTTTACTTCATTGGATGTATTACCCTTCCCTTTGGATCTCTCTGTTCTCGTGTGTGATGCTTTGTGCCACTCAGGAAGATGAAGCCTGGTGAGTATATCTTAAGGGCAAGGACTTCCCCTTCCTGCACATGATCGCATTTTCAAAACAGAAATAAAGTGACCTTCTGCATCAGAGACAAAATAGTCTCCATACGTGTGAAACAGCAATCATCATGAACTAAAGAATGAGATACTGGCCAAGTTCCCTTAAAAGATGGGCAAATGGTTGTTCTTTGGTTAGCAGAGGAGGAGATGGGTTTGAAATACTTTCCTGGTGAATCCACTAAAATAAACTTGCCAAATAAGTCCACCACCATACAAATGTTTACAGTCAGGGGTAAATATTATGCAGAAATTGCAACATACTCACATACACAATATTTTGCACAGTCAACGTGTGATAGAAATGCTCCCATATGAAGTAAGGGAAACTGTGACCTATAGATCTCTCCTTTTCATGTTATGCTTCACCTTCTGCCCAGTACTATTTATATCTAAGTTCTCTGCCCAGACTGCTTGGCAGATTAAAGAGAATGGTAATTGCTACTTAAATGAAAAAGGGGGGAGGGAGGAGAGCACCCTGCCTCTGGTTTGCACAATTCTTTCTCTTTAAGTGGAAAAGAATGATGAAATCTCATGAATTTCTCCCTTTGAAGGAGAGGAGCTGCAGGTCCTGGGTGATGTGGCTCTTGTGATATAGCAGTGAAGCTATGCTGACGCTCCTACATCAGCTGCCTCCTGCTCTTTGTTGCTGGTTTTAGGAAGATTCTGTCAGTGATGGCTGCACACTGCAGAGAAGCAGCACGGCTCCGGGTGCAGGCAGGTAGGACTGCAATTCCCTCTGTCACTGCAGCAACGTTCCCTCACATTTCCAGCTGCTGGTTTACTGTTGCAGGGAGGGACAGGGATGACTCTCACAGGAGAGCTCTGCTGTGTCTGCCTGACAATCAAAAGAGGGATTTGTGGCTGCCTGGCGTTCATTAGGATCCGGCACTGCAGTGACAAGCAGCCTGGCCCAGATACAGGTGAGAGAAACGTGTTTATTTTAGCTCATATGAAACTTGAAAGCACTCAGCCTGTTGAGAAAGGGCAAGTGCACACTCAGTACTTGCTCCAGGCAGGAGTGAAAACCTGTCCAAACCACGACAGATCCACTGCAGAGGCACATGGGAAAGGGGAAGATCTTGTTCTTAGGAGGTACATGGAAATTTACTGTCCTCCCCTGCTTTAGACTGCCTAAAATATCAACAAGGTTTGTAGACCATGGAGATGATGGAGAGTGTCAGATGACACCCTGCTGCCGACAGGGCAGGCAGAGGGAAAGACACCAAAAACCCAATGTCCCCTCCAAATGGGCAGTTCAATCCTTGCCACCCTTCCCATGCTGAAACATGGAGTCAGAAGTTATGGCCATATCTAGGGAACGTTTTCTCCACACCCCTCCCACCAGCATCCTTAAAGTAATGAAGGAAGGGCCTGGGAGGGGAGTGGGGGAAAAGGCTCCCGCATGCTTTCTGGGATAAACCGGAGGAGAACAGCAAACACAGCCCAACCACAGCTGGCAAGAACAAGAAAGGGAAATATCACCTGGCTCTCCTGGGAGCTCACAGCTCACCAGCTGCAGAGATTTGGGAGGGCAGAAAGTGGATCCCCAGGGACCCCCATGAAGTGCCTGCACCTGCCTTCTTGGAAAAGTGCATTTTTATCACATAGAGATACAGGTGATTTTCTTTCCCTCACGTAGAATTAGATATTTAAAGCCTTGCTTTAATACATTATTGCCCTTCCTGATAATAATTCAGAAAGATGTTACATTGGATTTTTCACTGACAGGATAGGGTCAAAGTTGGCTCACTGTGCTCCTTCTCTGGAAAAACATCTGTTATCAGCAAAGAAGTAACCAGGAGCTTCCAAGGAGTCCTACATGCCTCAAAGGACAGCTGGAAAACAGGGCTTGAAAGGATACTTTTTATTTTGGCATTGCAGATAATTCAGCTGAGCCTTGGTTGAGGCTGCAATTAAGGGGGGCTGGTGGGATGTGAGAGGCAGGTTGTGGAGCACATGCGATGGCAGAAACACACTGAAATACCAACTCTGCTGTCTGTAATTGCATAAGCGGCTTCTCAAAAGGACGGGGAGAAATTTCCCAGGAAATTGGCTGTCTGAGGTTACAGAGATAATAAGTATTTTCAGAAATCAGCACCGCTGCCAGAAAATAAAGTGGAAAACCTCCCCCATGGAAACTAGACAAAGTGGAGTCAGGAATGCTGGAGTAGGGAGAAAGTACAGAGTGATGAGAAAACCAGACAAATGGTAGGGAAAGACTCCTTCCATAAAACAATCGGCTGTGGGGAACATGAAAATTAAGTTGGCTCTTGGAAGAGAGGAATCCCACCCAAAGCCGCTTTTCTGAGGATGGGGATTATCTTGGCTTGGTTCCCTATAGCTTTTAAAAGCATAAGGGAATTTAATTAAGCTTTGCTGCTTCCTAATTGTTGAGGTTTTCCTCAGAGGCTCTCAAGACTTTCCAGGCTCTACAGTGTTGGTTGAGAGATTGGATTTCTCAATTAACAGCAAGGAATGGCAAGCAGTGGGGTCTGGGACTCAGTGCCCTGGTCAAACAGAGACTCATCCAGTTTAGGAAACTTTGACATAATCTGGCTGAAACGAAGCCAGCAGAAGGATTTATTTTGTTTGGTTGGTTCCTGCACATTCACATGGAGTATTCCATAGGGTATGGCACAGGCTTTGCTCTGTGCCAAAAGCCAGCCTGGCGTGCTGTTGTGTGCTCTGCTTTTCTCTGGAGGAACTGCATTTCACAGACTGTGTATCCCTTGTATCCCAGCCTAAAAGTGGGAGGTAACATTCAGCCAGCTCACAGGTTAACAGCTTTCCAATGCTGGGATGGAAGGAGCCACTGTATTATTAATTAAAACTGGTTTGGCCCCGAATGTAGGTTTTCAATAGGTTCAGAATAAAAAAAAAAAAAAAAGCTGATGGTTGGGGCACCACTGGTCTGTTACTGGGACTTGCAAGTGTACATCTCATGGGGGGATCAAGTGCACAGTCAGTAAATATGTGGACAACAGTGTGGGATTGTCAACCAGCTGAAAAGCAGGAAGGCCCTGCAGAGGGACCTGGACAGGCTGGATCGATGAGCAGAAGCCAACCTTATGGGGTTCAATGAGGCCAAGTGCTGGGTCCTGCACTTGGGTCACAATAACCCCCGGCAGGGCCTGTGGTAGAGTGGCTGGAGACCTCCCTGGAGGAGAAGGACCTGGGGGTGTCAGCTGACAGCAAGCTAAAGGTGGCCAAGAAGGTCAACGGTGTCCTGGCCTGTATCAGGAATGGTGTGACCAGCAGCAGTAGGGAAGTGATTGTCCCATTGTACTCAGCTCGGTGAGGTGGCACCTCGAGTGCTGGGTGCAGTTTTGGGCCCCTCACTACAGGAAGGACATTGAGATGCTGGAGTGTGTCCACGAAAGGGCAATGGAGCTGGGGAAGGGTCTGGAGCACAAGTGCTACAAGGAGTGGCTGAGGGAGCTTGGGGGGGTTAGTCTGGAGAAAAGGAGACTGAGGGGAGACCTTATCATTCTCTACAAGTACCTGCAAGGAAAGTGTGGAGAGGTGGGGTCAGTCTCTTCTCTCAGGTGGCAAGTGGTAGGATGAGAGGAAATGGTCACAAACTGCACCAGGGGAGATTTAGGTTGGATGTCAGGGAAAATTTCTTTACTAAAAGAATTGTTGGGCATTGGAACAGGCTGCCCAGGGCAGTGGTGGAGTCACCATCCATGGAGGGATTTAAAAGGCGAATAGATGAGGTGCTGTGGGACATGATCTAGAGGTTAGGCTATAGTTGGACTCAATGATCTTAAAGGTCTCTTCCAACCCAAGTTATTCTATGACTCTATGATCTCAATTCACGAAAGGCATCTGATTTTCCACATGGTGTCTTCAAATTAGAAGATAATGGAGTAAGCACTCAGTTTCCAGGGCTTGTTAAAACAGTCCAGACTTTAAATTACATAAATGGGAAATGAAAAACAATTAAAACTCCCTTAGCTGCATTACAAGGTTTTGCATTTTTCCACCCAGAAGTTCAGACTAAGTGAGCAGCACAAAGTGACCAGATCCAAGATGAGCAAAATAATAAAATATTCCTATGGCAAGATGCAACCCTTACCCTCCTTCCCCTGCCACTCCAGCTTTGACTGCCCTTCTGACTCTCAGATATTTAATGTGCCAGCAGAATCCTCAACTTCTTGGCTCCAGATAGGAAACAAAATAGTCATGTGAGGGATTTCCAATGCACTGTCTTGCCACAGCAATGTATCTCCTTAGGCAGTGCATCCAGTGGGAGAAAGGCTTAGCATGGAGATGTCCTGCCACACAAGTGGTATAGGGCTATTTGTGACCAGGCACCTGATGCCACCTTCCACTGAGGGGGGCTGTTACCCAAAGTACTTCATAGCAGTGTGATGGACAGGGACCTGACCCAAAAGCAAGCTCAGAGCAGAGGTCCCTGGGATTTGGCTGCCAGCCGCTGCTTATGTGTAACGTGTCTCAGAGGCTTGTACATCAGCCATGTGGGGCTAGTGGGATGACACAGGACACGTTCTGAATGTCACAACCTATATCACTGGTACAGCTCAGCCATACTGCTCAAAGGCAGAAACAGTAGTGCTACCCAAGAGGCCTCTAATATGATCTCACTAGTGGATATGTTTACTTCTGTAAACTGCTGGACTACTCTTTCTGAGTCCTCCTCTACTCCTACCTCCTCCAAAATGACACTACAACCTGAAGAAACCATTTGGAACTGAAATTTCTGCTTGAGTAGTAGACTTGTTACAAGATTAATAATGCAGGATGGAGAGTGTTAGACAGCTACAGGTATCACTACAAGCCTTTCAGATAACAACAGATTCGGATCAGCGTATCATGTCGTACACACGTATCTATATAAATAACTTGGCTCTCTTCTGGGATTTGGCAGCAGATCTGAAGTTGTATTAATGTCTTTTTCTTGCCTCGTCAATAAAAAAACCAACCATCATTAAGCAAGGTCCTAAGCTGTCGTGAATTCTTTCCAGACATACTATAATTGCTATTCCAAAAGGAGCAAAGTGCAGAGACTACAAGTGTAGAAAAATATAAAGAAGCTGTTACGGAGATTTAAAGCAAACAATACCTGCGTCATGTCATCTCCCCCAGATGAGTCATGCTTGAATGGCTTTCTGGTATTGTTGGGTTTGTTTGGTTTGGGGTTTTTTAATTTGATATGAGCAATTTATTTATATGCTTATATATATAAATATATATACACACAAATATATATATTATGGCATGACACGATGAAATCTGAACCGATGTTACATTTTACTAATGTACAGCTCCCTTGAGCCAATATCAATTTTGTCTGTGGTGGCTTTGCCAGGGCAAAGGTCAGTTAGAATACTTTCTCCTCTTGAGTTTATAAATAAATCAGATGTTCACATTTCAAGCAGTAAACCAGATTCTGAAGGGCTTCTCATGTCCCACAAAAAGCAATTTTTACTTGAATAGTATTTCAATCAAAACTGAATGGATGACCTGATCCAGTCCTTGAATATGAGCCAAATAGATATAGAGTCTGTTGAGTGCTCACTGGCTGTTTTTCAGAACTTGGAAACACGTTATAAACTATACATGTGCAACTCATGCCCCATGGCTACACTCATCCAGCCATTGACCCATTGGCTTTATTTGAGACTGAGTTTCCTCATGAACACAGCCTACCCAAAGACCAGTAGGATAACTTCTTTCAGGACAACGCCCCACTGTACAGACACTATTTAGGGTGAAGTCTGTATCACACAGGGTGTATCTTACGGGGCTGACCTTCTGTGCTAACCATATTTCTCTGCTTTCTGGAGTAACACGGACTAAGGCAGAAAATAAGGGTCATGGTCGTTTTTCCCTTCTGGAAAACTCCTCCTTTTTAGAGCAAGAAGGGGACTAGAACTTGGGGCTTCTTGTGAGAGATTTTGCTCCTGTGACAAATCCTCCTGGGTCTTGAGAGGGTGGCTGTGCTTCTCAGAGCCACCCAGAAGGACGGCCCATCCAAGGGACACTTTTGGAACATTAACGTTACCACAGAACAGGCCTAGAGTGTCAGTTCACTGGCAAGTGCAAGCAACTTCCCTGGAAGGTTGCCAGCACAGGACCAGAAATCACAAACAAATACCCATATGTTGTCAGGATAAATTTAATTTATCATTGTCTACAGCAATGTGAATTTCAACTTGCTTGTCTAATGGACTAGGTAGAGAAAGCTATGATTTTACAAATACAGGACAGACTAGTCTGTAAAAATCTTCAATTACTATTATTATTATGTTTTAGTAAGTCTGTCTGATGTCCCATACCTCCTTGTAGCCTTAGCTGAGCCTACCCAAATTTTATTGTCTGAGGTGTTCTTCCCACACTGCATCTCACAGATCATCCCTAATAACGCACAAGGGTATTAACTTTCCAGTGCCTCCCCTTTTCTTTGTATTTAACTTTTTGGCTCAGAGCGTGATGCAAAGGAAGCCTCTCTTGCTTCTGTCTCTGATGAAGCAGAAGTCATCCTTTGAAGGCAGGGCAGGGGGGAAATGAAGATGAGCTCTTTAGCTAGGTTGTCAACAGTACCACCAACCCCCATTATATCTTCCCCCTTTCTTTTCAAGTGACAGCTCCTTCCCACCGTTTCTCTATATTTATATTGGGTTAAATGAGTATGTACATGAAGTACATCTGGCACACAGCCAGATCAGCGCCTCAGACTCGCATGCAGTTACAAATGCATTTCTCAGAGGCAGCAGTCCGAGTTTGTCCCAGGAAATCTGGCCTTGGGTTGCATCTGCATGGGGACAGGTTAAGGAGTTAATACACGATGCTTTCTGCCCCAAAACTACAAGGCTGAAACCTCCAGCTAATCACCACAACATTTCCCACCAGAATAAGCCATTGGTCCAGAAAGATACAACAGGACAATGTAAGGGTACATTGGGTCCAGCAGCCACCCTTGACTTGGTCAATACTCTCACCCTCATTGCATCACTCACTCCCAAGTGAGTCTAAGATGATGGCGTGCCTCAAGCCCCATGGCCTTCCCAGAAAGGATGCTCAGAGGACATACTATGAAATAGTGTGAGGACAGATAGGGTGACTTGTCCTTCCTTCCACCTTCAAATTTGAGACATTTAAACCATCAAAACTAGGTCTTCAAGAGTAGGGAGAAAAATCCACACAATACACTATGCATTTTCCTGTGAGGTTGGGTTTGGTTATTTTTTTTCCTCCCTCTCCCTAATCACTCAGCTCTAAAATGTCATGGAAACAACTCTTCCCTTCTACCACCACCACCTCCCCCCCAGCCAGACTTAGTAGGTAAGATATTTGAAGCTGAAGTATTATCTTAAAAAGAAGAATGGAGCAGTGGAACTGACCTTGATCCTAGGCTTAAGCTATCCTAAATTTAAGTGTCAGTTCTCTAAAGAGATGTGGAACATATTACTAAGGCTTTGGGAAGTTAAAAGGGAAAAAAAGGAACCTTCTACTTCTCTTGCAGACTGTGAGGATTAGCATGCTAGGGTTTAGGAGTTTAAGTTCTTCAGTAGTATCTTTCTCCATCAGCAAAATCTGGCAAGATTAGGCAACTAATTTACTTGCCAATGTGAGAAATATTCAAGTTCATAGGATTTTTCTTATCCTTACCTGAACTCTCACTGAAGAGGAATTTTCCACCAAGTAATGACTGATTCAAAACCAAGTTACAGGTCTCGAGGGAAGGATATGTAGGGTGTTAATTCTCAAGAGTCAAGTCTAATTCCTCAGTGAAAGTTGCCATGACACCAAAAGTAGGAAACTGGTTACTTAGATTAAAAACAAGCTGAAAATTTGTCACAAAGAACAGCTTAAAAAGGTGGGTAAAAAAGCCAACGTGTTACAAAGAAGAAACAAGCCCAGCAGCTAGGAAAAGGGAAGGAAAAAAAAATAAAATCACAGATCTGTGGGATTCATTTCTTTGATAGATTTTCTGCTTCCAGCCACTGCAATTAATTTTGGGTCAGATGGTTTGCATCAGGCTTATTTCTCTTGATCCCCAAGAGTCTTAAAGTTATAAGGCTGGGTAACAATCTTCAGCCCATGAGAGGCTTTAACACAGATATGAGAGTCCTCTTTGGGAAAGCAGCGTGGTTTTTCATCACTAGCTCGACTGGTTTGAGTCTGCAGAGATTACTTAAAATCAGAGACCTGGAACCTCTCAGGGGCTTCTTGACAGCCTCTTCCAAACTCTGTCACCATTTGGCTGGGGAACACTTGCTTTATAGGATTTCCCATGGAAAGTCTAACTGCAGGTAACGCCTTGAAAGCCACTGAGGATGTCTGAGACTGACAAATATCCCACGTCATGTGCCAGCATCTACACTGAGCAGGAAACTAATGACCCTTCCTGAATAATGGCTTCTCCAGAGGGGAAGTAATTAGTCATGCTCTCTAATATCGCAAATGTAATGACTTTCATAAGAAATTGAATATAGAAGTACAGCTCTTTGGGATATTACAGGGAAACGCTTTGGTACTGAACCCGCTTCCGAGTGTTTCTCTGCCTTCTACCCCGTAACAGATGAACCACTCACCAATACCACCAAGCAAGCAACAGCTGCTTTATTTGTGGCTGACAGTGCCCCAGGGGACACAGGAGGACATGTTCGAGGTTGCCCCTTTCTACATGCCCCCACGTCACTGCTGCTGCAATCTTCTCCAGCACTGTTCACCGAGACTTTTTCAAGCACGTTCTCAAAAAGCACCTCAGAATTAATGTTGCACCACACAGGTAAAACCTTTGGAAGTACTGCAGCAATGCCAGGAGACCAGCACTCGTTTTCACAACAGATTTGGGCCCTCATCCAATGGGATATTTAGGTGCCAAACACCCATTTGGTGGAAGCCGTAGGCGGGGAGCTGAGCGCCCAAGGCTGCGAGTGCAGCGATAGCCCCGAGCACTCACAAGGCTCCCCAGGGATCACAGACACGGGCTCACTCTGTCACTGTGATGTTCTCAGCAAGCACAGTGCTGCAGCTCCGTGGGCCAACTGCTCTCATAGAGACCCAAGGCCATTTTGCTTTATTCCTCTCTGAATAACGCTTGATCCAATCCCACGCTAAGACAAATCACAAACCCGTTCCTTCTCTATTGTTGCCAGAGCTCGTTTTCCCTATTGTTCTTCCATAAATTAGAGTAATTCATTCAAAAATGAAATCCAGTCCTATACAAAGGCCTTGGCAAAACTGAACGCTGTTGAAGGGAGCACAGGGTATGCCAACCCTTTTAAAAAGAGGGAATGTCACTGTACCTTATTTTGGACAAGTTTCATAATGAATTTTGAAGTGTGCTCTTTAGAAACAGTCTTTATGCTTTAGTCCACCTTAATTTAAAAGGAAAAATACACAAAACCTATTATTTATTGCCACTTTCTCCTTGCTTATTTTTCTCTAATTGTTAATAATTTTAATTAACACCAGAATTTCTCAACAGCACATCATCTCCTTTTTCATTACAGGTGTTAATTGCAGACTCAAAAAAAAAAAAAAGGTGAAACAGAAATGGAGGTAGACATGAAAAGAAGCACAACACTGTTGGATGGGCACAAGAACAATTACTTGCGTGGTTGTCTTATTAGGGCTTTGGTTGATATATAAGTAAGCATTAAAACCATTTTTTTTTTAATTCCACCTCTATGTGCTTTTTAACAATACTTACATGTCAAGATATTTTGGGGTTTTTTTCCAAATTAATTGGTTTTGCTCAGATGTACCTTGTTCAGAACAGCTCCAAAGCACACTCAGAACCTGAAACCAGATTTATATTTACTGTCAACATGGATTTTGGAAGATTTTATCAGCACTATTCATACCAAATTTTGAGGGCTTCTAAAATCTTGACATACATCCAACCATACAGTTACATATGTTTTATGTATATATGGGCATAGCAATTCTTTCTGCTGATGAAATTCCATCAACACACATTATTGAAATACATAAGTATAAAAAGAAGTAAAGAATACAGAACTACAGAACTTTATCTCAGAAAGTGAAATCTTCAGGAGGCCTAAGAAACACAGGGCACCTTGGGTAAGAAAAGGAGGCAGGGGTCATCCTACAGGCCAGCTATAGCATACAATCCTACTTCCCAACAGCAATGTTTTCATATCATTTAGTCAGAGACCAAAAGAAGCAGGGAAGCAGCTCATGGAAACAAAATTCCCTGTGGCTTCCTAGGACACAGGGCGGTCAGTGGGTAGACGTTTCCCACCAGAGAGGCAGTTTAGCACTCAGTGCAGGGGTGAGAAGGTACATACCCAGGGCTGCCTGCCTGAGAGCATACAGAGAAAGGGCAAGGGCAGCACTAGTCATCTCCAACCGTTTATTTTCTGCCCAGGGATTAAACATAGTTACAGTTCCTGAAATCTTAACCAGCAAGGATGAGGAGGTTGCCAGTCTGTGGCGTTTGGAATTACAAACCCTTCATAATCCTCAGGCAGGTTTAAAGACATGTCTGAGCCCTCAAACCTCACGGTCCCACATGTGGACACAGCAGAAGTCAATGTGACAGAAGAGTGAAGCAAACAGCTTGATGTGGAAATCTAGCTAATTTTCCCAGCTTTGCCTGCCAGAGCTTATAAGTCAGAACACCTCATCCTCAGCCATGCCAAAAGCAGAACCACAGTATAACTTGGCTGCTGGTCTGATCTGCCTTCAAGGCTGCTTTCCACAATTTCATCATTCCCTTCCTTCCCTAAAAGCCAAATAGCCCCTTAGCAAAGGGAGGCAGGTTGGCCTGGTCAAATGCCTCTCTAACTCACCAGTGCTGCTCAGAAGACATCTATCGTGTCCTCCCACCCAAAGCTCCACAGCCCCTGTTGGAACTGGGTGGGATCTATCCAGCAATGGGGATGCAGAAGGGCACTTTGCTCTCCCCTCCTGAGAACATGTGAAGGCCCAGAGGCTGAGGACACTTACTCAACCTCTGTTTACAACTTTCATTACCTACACAAGCATTACCCTTTTATATTAAAGACATCTCTTTAGATAATGAAGAAAATAAACAGACATCCCTTTCTGTCCAGCTCTGGCCCAGGAAGCTCATGAATATTTATAGGAGTTTATCATTCAGAATCAGTATGGATAATAGTCATCTCCATCTTATAGCTTTCATACATGCTGCTACTACCTTACATCACATTATCCTTGCTAGTTACAACACTTAAAAGAATTAAGACCTCTTTATTCTTACCTGAAAGTCAGATTTCCTCTCAACAACAGCAAGTTATGTGTGGTGTCTGAGCACAATGACTGAAGTGACACATGAGCCATCACTACCAAGGCCACTGTCCCTGCTTCCACGTAACTCCTTGGAAATAGCTCTTGCCCCTCACTGCTGAGGCTTCAGGCCTCTCAAACACTCGGCTGCCCTTTGGCATCCAGCATTTTCACTTGTGCTAGACAAAAGTTCCTACATTGCAAATACAGCTTTTAGGCTACCAGGGAAATGACATGTCTCTCTTGCCCCCCTTTTCTCTGTCCTGAGATTTCCTTTACAAAAAATTGCTTCCCGTTTTCCAGGTTCAGTTTCTTAACTTGTATATAGTCTCTGTTCAAGAAAGATTTTTCTGGTCTGTGTTACTCAACAGCAACATCAACCTGCTTTTTAGTCAGTTTTTGGCTTAATTAATAAAAGTTTTTGTTTAAAAAACCCACCCAAAACCCAATAAAACCCAAACAAAGCAGACTGATGGCTACTTCTCTCCTGCCCCCACTTCCCAGTTCAGCGCAACTCTCCATCCCAACAAGAAACAGTGCAATAATTTGCTGGGCACTCCCTCAGGAGAGGTTTGCTTGATTTAACTCAACATCTCACAAGCCTTTCCAATTTAAACCCTCAAAAAGACCCTCAGGAGGAACACCGCCACATGCAGCCTCAATGCTTTATTTTTCTAAAGAAGTCCTTGTCCACCCATTAGATGTTCCCTTCATATTGGTTTGGTCTCTGGTGACCCCTTCACAGTCTGCACACATGCTCTCATTTCCCTCTACATTTCACGTCAAAGAGCAGATTGCTTATCCTCCCCAGCTCCTTTACAATCTCCTTCAACCAGTAAAGAAATGGGACCAACCAAGATTTTGGAGACAGCCTGAATGGGTATGGAGAGTCTGTTCCAGACTGGGTGTTTGAGCCACTGCGTGGAAGCTCCAACAGCAACCGAGCTCATGATGATGAAGTTGTGCATTTTGCTTGTCCTCATTGTGCTCTGCTTTTTGACTACTGAAGCTTTCTATTTTGTTCCCTCCCCTTCTTCCTCACCAACTTTCCCCAATTCCCACCCCTAGCTTTCTGCTTTCAACTCTTGAGTACTCCCCTGTGAAAATGTCACTCTCCTCTCTTGTGGTTTTTCTTCTTCAGGGTTTATTTTTTTTCTAATTTCCAATTTTCCAAAAGAAACTAAGACCTGTTCTCTTTTAATTACTGCTCCAGTTAAGCATCCTCCAGCCTTCTTCCAACCCCTTTCATTTTCGCTGCTTCCTCCCAGTGGACCTGGCCCACTCAATTTTATAATTCCTTAAAATTTACTTTCTTAAGTGTACTACTATGTGCATAATTCATCCATAAATTGAATTTGTTTCCTACTGGGATAATCAAACAATCATCTGTAGCATGTTGGGGGTTTTAATTTGTTTGGGGGAGGGGGTGGTGGTGTTTTGTTTTGGGGGGATTTTTTGGGTTTGGGTTTTTTTTAATCTCTTCTTATTCTTTCCTTCCTGGTCAGTATATACATAAAGGTATATATTTATGGCATGAAAGTAGAATACAGCAGATCATACTTCAAACCCACATTTTCCTCCTTGCAGGGCTTTCTCCCTCTCCCCAGAAACAAATACTGTTCAACTAATTCAACAGGGCTGATATTTCTGAGCAAAGTAAAGCAGACATTGCTTTACGGCAAAACGTAAGTTACTCGGAGGCAGATTGTGAGCTGATGTAAATGAGAAGAGATCTATTGTCTTAAGAGAGAACGCATCAATTTCTAACAAAAACCAAATTTTAAGATAACTAGAGTTGTGCAGATACTGAACAGCTCAGAATCAGGACTATCTTTAAATCTGCTGGAGGGTTTTGTTTTTCTTTCTCTTAAAATTTTGAGTTGACTGACTTATCACATTATTTTTTCAGCCATTAATAGTGTGGAGTCTAATTTAGAATCAAAGCTAACGCACAGCAAAACCAAGCGGCACAGATGACAAAATTATCACACCTTCCCTGGTACTGGCAAGCAGAATGAGGGCTGAATGCTTGCACATGTGGCTTACTTGCATTAGTGTGAAAACCAGTGCTTTGGGGGAAAAAAAAAAATACGGTATTTTATTATTCAAATCGGATTCCTTTTTCATGTCAATTCACGACATGACATCCACATTCGTGAGTCTTTCCTGTCAGGAGTGAAACGAGCTCACATGTATCTTTGATATGGCTTTATTTCTCATATTATCACAGGGCAAACAGTGATGAATAACATCCATATAAATGCATTACCTTTATATGTGCTTACTTCACAGTAAGCAAGAAGAGAGAGAAACCCAACCCAAACAGACAGAAAATATACAGAGCAGGACTATTCGTAACATGTATGCAAAGAGCTTCACAGAGCGGAGACATATCCCCGGGCTCCTTGCTGCTGCTGCTGCTGCTACAATACAAATAAGGAATATAGAAAGTACCTCATAAACCAGCTTGTTGGATTTTATTGCGAGAAATCCATCAGCCATCATATTACCATGCAAATCCTCTTATTGCATTGTCTGACAACACCATTTCAAAGAAAAAAAATTAGAAAAAAATAAATCCCAACAACCTAGAAATAAATTCTTTCTTCTGTGCGTGTCACCAGCTCCCATTAACAGCAGTGGGAGTTTCTCTACAGGGGTCTGTCAAAGTGAGAATGGACTGTCCACCCATCTCCCTGTCACAGCAGACTAAGTTGTGAATTGCTGCATGTGTATTCTTTTTCCTCAAGAGACCAAAGCAGAAAAGCAGGATTAAAAGATAAAAAACCCACAAGAAGCCGCACAGTTTCATAAAATAGAGGCACAGAGTTATGCAGCTGCTTGCTTTCTGACAGACTCTTGAACTGGGGGGATAAAAAATAAAGGCTTTTCTATGCCCCATGGCTCTCAGAAGCTGCCTGTCAGCCCACATCTGTGCAGCGGTACAGAGTTGCAACTTGTGAGCAGAATATGTTAGAAAATATTAGAGAATTGTATTAATTGTTTCTAATTAAAAAATTTAATTCCCCACAACATGTAATTTCCTATTGAAAAATTTCAAGACCTTTCCTCTTTTACAAAGTTTCATAAAAGAGATGTCTTCTGAATTCTGTATTTAAATCAGAATCACTCAGCTCCAAACAGCTTCAGAGATAAAGGATATTTTTATGGTCTTCCCCCATCCAACCCATGCCACCCCCCCCTTTCCAGCAAGAAGTCTTTAAAACAGCCCTTTTTAAGGGCAAAGAATTAAACCCATCACTTAAATATTACATAAAAGAGCAACCCTGAAGGTCTGCTGCTTGTGTAAAAAAAAAAAAAAAATTGCTATTACTTTCCCATGTTTGAGTTTTCCCCTGCTACTACTTAAGAGATCCAAAAGAATATGAACAAATTTCAGCTTAAAGAAAGAAGCTTTTAATTTCACTTCATCTAATTGTTCAAGAAAGTAGAATGAGTCAGTCCTGTACCACTTTCCCTTTTCCATACCATAAAACAGATAAAAAGTGGTGCTGGAATACATCAGGAATACAGCTTGTGGTGCTGTCAACATCAATTCTAATTGGTAACAAAGATTCTTTGAGCCTACAAACACCATGGGAAATACTCCACTAGCTGCATGGACAGGCTGATCTTAAAATGGCTTGCCCCAAGCAAGTCTTGTGTAGATCTCACTGCTACAGCATCTTGCACCTTGCAGTATCTCTAGTGTGTGTATCTGTGCTGTAGTGCCACAGGTCAGGAAGTAAGATACTCTCCATCTTACAAGAATGAAAGGGAGGTGCATCAGCAACTAGCGCTTCACACTTTTGAAAATCCTGCAAGGAATTTAGCCACCAGAAGTTATTCCTCTTCTCCTCAAAGCTTTGGCTACCACCATCAAAATAGAAACCTCAGTTTGGAGGCTGAGCTTGGCTCAAGATGCTGACAACACCACATTTGTCCTCCTGCAACTAGTCCTGGCCACAGATCTGGGGAAGAGACATGTGTCACGTTCACAGAATCACAGAGTTTTAGGGGTTGGAAGGGACCTCCAGAGATCATCACAGAATCACAGAGTTGTAGGGGTTGGAAGGGACCTCCAGATATCATAAAGTCCAACCCCCTGCCAAAGCAGGTTCCCTAGTGTAGGTTGCACAGGTAGGTGTTCCTTGGGCCTCAGCCAGCATCATCAGTCCTCCTAAAAAGACCATTTTCACCCAAGCAAGACTAAGAGGAGAAATGGCCCTTGCAAAAATTTACAGCCTTCCTCAGCACCAGCCCTGAACAAGTCAGCCATTGGTCAAGCTGTGGCATGGCTGCCACCTCCACCAAACACCACCTCAGCAGCTTCTCTTCCTACACATGAGGAAAAATAGCAGCACCCTCCCCACCCCTGTGCCATTTGATGTGTTGTATGTAGTGGCTTCATTAATATTCCATATTTGCCAATTCCTGCAAATCTGTATAAACAGGAAACAGCTCTTTAATTAACTGTGCTGAATAAACAGAAGCAATAGAGGAAATAATGGCTTACTACCCCCCACAAGTGCCTGTGGAGCTAGAGACCACACAGACTGTCAAGTGTATCGCAGGGTCAAGCTGTATTTCGAATTTATCCTTTCAGTAGTGGCAGGAAGATAAAAGGCAAAGTTATAATGTCATATAAGATATAAGAAAGTTAAATGGTGCGTAAACAGCTCTGATGCTATGTTTGACCTATGAGGGAGGGGAAGAGCTGGATTTCTGAGTGCTGCACATCTTCTGGAAGACAAATGAATTGGTGATTGAAAACTTACTCATATACTTCATAGGCTTCTGCCATTCACTAAATGGTAGGTAATAAACCTTATTGGATTTTGGATTTTGTGGGAAATGACTCTTTCATAGCTTTGTCCCCTTAATCAGTACTCATTTAGGAAAGTACTATACAGGTTTTATTGCATCAAAAGGAATAAAAAACTTTAAGTGAATTTTAATGCTCTCTCAAAGTGCCAGAGTCAGTGACTTGAAGTTAAATTCACAGCTAGAACCAGAATCTTTCATAAGCTTTTTAATGTATTGAATGAAAACTTTGGGGATAGAAGTATTTTCTTCTTTGATTTACACAGATAGCCTCTTTCACTTCTCCTTAGTTTTCCTTGCCTTCAAGTCTCCCTTAAACACCCTTACTCTTGTCCTTCACTCCCTTCCCCCCCACTCCCCTTCTGACCAGTATACCAGTTACCACAATGAGCATACAGTTTTCTTTCCCTCCTATTTCCACTCTGGACCTTACTGTTTGTATATTTTCATGTACTGTTTCCCCCACAGGCCTTTTATCAACATATCTGGGAGTCATAAAATAACATGGTCTCATTCTCTGACATTATTGTTCCTAAATAGTGAAAATGCCATAAAAACAAGAAAAAAAACCTTCTGGCTTCCCTGTTTCAGAGACTCACACAACTTCCCTGTCAGTTTGACTTGCTTCAACCTCACAAACATTTCCCACAGATCTAAAGACATAATCTGCTCTAATGCTGCTGACTATGAAGACACTCCTCAGCATTTATTTGTATGTTTGTTTGGAACAACCTCATTTCTCATAGGTATATTTTGCACAGGCTGCTACTTTCCATCCCCGCTGTGCTTGGGATCTCAGGAAAGACCAGATATCCAACACGGAATCATCTTCTCTAGATGGTGTCTACTCCTCTTAGACTATTTTGTTTTCCCCTTTCTAACCTGATGTCAACTGCAATTCATTCCTTGTTCCTTCTGCAAGTTTCCTGCAGAAAATTCAATCATTCATGATGACAGAAACTCCAGGTTCCTCATATGCATACACCTAACCTCTGGCAGCAGGTCACAGCAGATGAATCAGGCAGTACTTCTGGGATGTACAATCTAGGATAATGTACAGTTGAGGAAAGCAGTGCCTTTCCATTAATTTTGACTCTCAGACCTGCAGTGTAATTGTATACTCTGCAAAGTACCTATGACATGAGTTAATCAGAGGTGAGCATGCCCAGCTCGTTGGAGGACTGAGACTAGCTGTAGAAAAATCTTTGAACATGCATGATGACCCCAGGATTTAATCACAAAATGTGGCGTGTTTCTGTTTCAAGATGGGGCTGTATGATCGAGAAAGACTTAGTAAGGTGAAGCAAGTTACCATCTGTTAGATGAGCCATTTCTGCTAACTGACCTGCCCTTTGAGTTCACTCTGGTTGCAGAATAAAACACCTTTGCTCAAACCACTGTAGAACACAAGTTCATAGCATGTACCTCTGCCTGTACATGCTAACTTCATGGATGAGCTGTTTTAATGGCTCATATAGGCAGTCAGCAGTCAGCCTCCAACTAGGTGATGAAACGGCTGGTTCCTGCTCTTATTCAAATCTTTTAATTCCAATTCAGTAATAAACTTCCCTTTCAATGACTCAGGGAATGATTTCCTTTGTCTCACGTATCTCAGCATCTAAAGAAGCTTTGACAAAGAGCATACCTAGAGTTTCTGATATAAATATATAACAAATCTAATGTTGTCAAGCATGGTGGCATTTTTATTTTATTTTCAAAGAGAATTTAATCTAACTTCCCAGGGGATTCTTCTCTTGTGTCATAACAAAGTCTGGCTTGTAATGGATTTCCCATTTTTCCTTCTATCTTGAATAATGACAAAATTGCCGCACAGAGAAGTAGCGTTCTACAATATGTCACAAAATGCAAGCGGGAAGTGACGGTTGTCTCTGAGAGGCTGGGCTCAGACCAAGCCCTGATTTTTGGAATCACAGGTACTCAATTATTTAATATCTCTACACTCTCCACAATCAGTCTCCAGCCAGACTTGGAGCTCAGGGAAAGTCATCTGTAATATGAAAGAAAACAGACAACTAGGGGGAAATATTAAAAAAGATATAAATCAATCAATCAATAAGTAGCACTTAGGGGGTCAAACTTTCAAGTGATGTAATGTAAAACAGCCAAGAACCTGGTTCATAAATATCCATCTCTACATGTCATTCTACATAAAGGACTTTCTTATTAAATTTATGGCAAATAATAGGATGTAAATGGAATTCACATATCCTTTGGGGAAAAAGGCCTCTATTATATTGCATTATAAACCCTTATGTATCAAAGGGCTAAAAGCCACTTCTCTCTTCAATGCCATAATTTTCTTCAAAAAAATTCTAGAATCCTTTCATTGCATACTCATAAAAGACTAATATTTTCTACCGTACTTTGGATGACTTTATTTTTCAGACTCACAAATTGCATTGGACCTTTCATGCGGAAAGAAGAGCAGGTCCTCAGTGTACACAAAGTTGTACGTGCCACTTAAAATCCATACACACATTTTTTCCACTATGTTTTACATTACAGACCTCAGGAAAGAAGTTCAGAGCTCTGTAATTAGCAGGTGATCAGCCTTGCACTTACAGTACCTTGTGTTCCGTAACATTTATTGTAGTGAAAAGTCGTCATGGGAACCTGAAGGCAATACTCCTGCTCATGTCCTGATTGTATTTCACTACACAGTTACACAGATGCTAATTTGCTGTGTTGGCCATACCCTTCAGCAGCACAGACCTTTTATTTAGATGTCATTCTCTACCAAGCCTGGTGAAGTCCTGAGTGAGGTTCCATTTACGTTACTCCTGGAGGCAGCTGTCTTTTCTCCCTGCTTCATGTTGATGATACCTGCTAGTCTTCTCTGTAGCTGATCCCAGAGCACTCTGTATGGAGGTTGCGATCATTATTTCCTTTCAACACATGAAGAGGCCAACACACAAAGAAATGACTTGTCTGTTCTCTGCCACATGCTCTTGACTGAGGGAGACTTAGAACTCACGTCCCTCAAGCACTTAGATATTCACCCCAAGGCCCATGGGGACAAGGACTTTCTCCAATAGTTTTGGTGAGTGTTTTGCCAAATCAAACATCGTGCTTAAAAATATTTCTAGCACATGTATCTCAACCAGATCTTACTTCTCCCCAGAGATAGCATTGCACAGCTACCCGTCTTCTCCCTCCCACACACAGTTTAGTCCCACCAACTCAGCATATCAGCTCAGAGCTGCTGCAGGGTGCTTTTGCTTTGCACGCTGGCCGGCGAGGCTCCCATCAGATATCCACCACAAGGTGGAGGCCCACCAGCCTTAACACCATCACAGAGACTTAAGAGGGAGCTGTTCTGAAAACCAGTCACACAGCTCGTTTACAGAATTAAAACCTGTAAACAGGGAAAACTACATGATCTTCTGCTACTTGCCACACAAGGCAGCTCATTTTTTCATCCTAATGTGACAGGAGGAAGTGGATTGTGTGGATAGGGAAATCACAAAATGCACCTGGACATCTACCCTGTCCAGTGACTCCTGTTATTCACGAGCATCCATGTTGTTCGCAGAGATGCAGAAAGTCAGGGAAGATAACTTATGGGGGTCTAAAATAAAAAGGAAGAGCTGGGAATGCAAAGCTGATCACTGCAAGACCAAACTTCAATGTATCAATGTGCTGTAGTCCTGGTTCAAGAGCCCACCCTCCCCTCTACCATACCTTGCATCATCCTCCCACCTCAAGCAGCACAGAGCCATTGACAACAGCAGCTCTGGACCAGATTTGCATACTCTTAGTTTTCAGCATCTCCTTCTGTGATATTAGGGGTAGATTTTTGCTCTATACCAAGGAGCAAAGTGACCTTTAAAAAACCAACCATCAAATGAGCCTCTTGTTCCCAGCTGCTACAAGATCAGAAACAAATGGAGAGAGGGAACTTTTTTCCACAGCCCTTGGCAAGTGCTGGGTTACTCTGAGCTCACCCACAGCCCTCACTCTGCAAAAAGGGCTGTTGGGAAGGAGAGGAGGGGAACTGGTGTTACTGAAAGGGCATCTTGACTTTGGGTTTGCAGTCCACAACAGTGCTGTGAACAGAACAGTTTCTCTTCATATAACCTCACGGTCTCTGTGCCACAATAAATTCTTTTTCCTGCTCCTACTTTTGTATCTCCCTCTAGTTGCTCTTCTTTTTCTACCCCTTTGCTGGGAAGCCAGTCCCAGCCGTGGGCCTGTTCAGAGCCAGCTTGGCAGCAGGGAAGAAGCTCCTTTTGCCAGGGGCTGCTGTAATACCCTGCTGCGAGTGGTTTCAAGCTCCCCTCCACCAATCCATCCCACCCACACACACTGCTTCCTCTTTTTATTTTTATGAGGCTGGAATATCACAGGATAAAGAGACTGCAGCTGTGTTGGGGAAAAGAAACCAGTCACGCCTCAGCAATTTATGGACAATTTCCCATTAATAAGAGATAATGGAGTGCAGTTCAATGGATTTGCAATTGTGCTCTCGCTTTGAGAGTACGGTGGGTATTCTGACAGCAGTTTGCTCCTCTCAGAAACAGCATCACCATGATTTTGTATATCCCATTGTACACTGGGAGATTTGGACAGTTCAAATGGTTTAACAGCCTATCAAGAAAAGTGCAGGTGTATCAAGTTATTGAAGTGACCTCAAATATTGTTGTTGCAAGGGAAACACAGGGTACAGATTATGCTTGGACTTGCACCTCCCACCTGCATGCACTCAGTGGGCCAGCAGAATGTTCAGAGTGTCTGTGGTGGTTTTGGGAATATAGGACCAAATTCAATCTTCCTTGCACAGGAGGCTAGGGAAAAACCATGATAGGCATGCTCAAGGACACACTTTGAAGTGCAGAGCATGCATTTACATGCATGTTTTGGGGCAAGTCAGCTTGACTGACTGCCATACATCCCACACAAGGTTTTGGAGAAGGGGATCTGATCACCTCTCATTGCCCTGTCATCATGGTGGTCAGCAGTTTTCACCCTTCACACCAATGCAGCAGCAAGAAGATTCAATTACTGCAAGAAGGCTGAGTTCTCATGGGTGAGAAACATGGGTATGTGGAGTCACAAACTAATCAGTCTATACAGGAGTTTTCTCCTGTACCTTGTCACTGGGCATTTGGTTCACCATACCCATTCCTATAGAACCATAGACTGATACTGCCAGATAAATACGCTCAGCTGTGTAAAGGTTATTCCTCTTCATAGTTTCTCCAGACTGCATATACAGCTCTGGAGAGTCACACCAGTTAATGATGCAGACAGTTCCTCTCAATTTCAATTTGTTGTCCTCCAGTATAATTGACTACCTCTTAATACCTTATGAGTGAGGGCAGGCAGAAGTGCACTTTCTCTGTCACTCACATTTCTACACACGTCTCGGATACGTCTGCTTAAAATTCACTTTTCCATCACTAAGGCTAAAGACAAGCAGAAAATTTCCATTTAAAATTCATATCTCCAGATCCTCTCTCGTTCTGTAGTACTGTACTATTTTGGAGATGATATAGCTCGAGTTCCCAATGAAGATGTATCATCAGTTATTTTACAAGGGTGTGATTACACCTTATGTTTTATTCTAGTCTCTCACTGTACTAACATTTTGTTTGCCGCAGTTACATGACTGCTAAAGCGTTTAAAGCATCACTCCAAAGTGACAGCACTGAAGTGCAAGACCCTTATATCCTACATACTGATAAAGCACTTGCTTATGAAGAAAAGAGTCCAACACAGAGGACACCACTATCCAAGAGAAACAAGCCCTTGTATCCCCCTGCCCTAGACTAATTGCATTGACAGATATCAGCTCACCCATTACATTTATAATGAACTGTAAGAAACGAGTTTCAAGCCACAAGCTTCTGTAGTGAATCTAAATTTTACCAAACTTTGCAGCTCAAAATTTCTGCTGAATTCTTGAGGGTTGTCTATTGCTTTCTAGCTTAAAATAATAATATAAAAAAGGAAACTGTGAGTACAACAATACGAGGAACTGCACCAGCTCCCAACAGGACTTCCTGGAGAAATAAAGCGGAAACAACCAAAGCGGCACCTTCTCAGACCCAGGTATAAGTAGAGATGCCTGAATTCAGTACACATTCATGCAAACCTTTACTTGAAATCACTTCTTAAAACAAAAGATAAAGTAAAATAAAAAATCAGGACAGATTCTCTTCCCAGCTTCCCAACGTGATCCAAGTTGACAGCACAGCCTGAAAGTAGTCACATTTGACGTGGTTTCCAGTTTTAGTGTAGGTCTCTCAGTTACAGGATGCAGATTATGGGCTATACCACAAACACCCACGTGCATCTCCTGTGACATCTTATCCTTAAAAAAAGTTAACACAACACTTTCCTAGTCAGAAACTTTACTTTCTACTGGGAAAGATAATGGCAATAAATACATCAATATTTTACAAAGCGTCCATTTCTTCTTCTCTTCTCCCTTTTACTCCTATCTCTTGAGAGCAAAGCAGACACTGTCCAGACACTCAGTGGGAGAGAGATCAAGCCTTCCTAAATATGCATTTACAAAAACAGCAAAGGACAACAGTAATCTATTTCAGGGATTATAGAAAGGAGCTTGGTGATCTAGCCCAGGGCTCCCCTATCACTTCGAAGAACTGATCCCTGGGCCAGATTTTCCCCCAGCCAGCCTAGCCCTCCCCAGAAGAGGCATTTAAGAGTTAGACCTGGATGCTAGGGCTCCCCACTAATGCAGATGCAATAATTCTGCTTATTGCAGACCTAAAAATACTTAGTATGCACTAAAGCACAAAATTAAACCCAGACAGGCTGAAGTTTGCCAGGGAAAAAGATGTGTTTTGCATTCCGTAAAATATCTAAGAACATCTCGTTTACTTTAAAACCAGACAGATTTTTCAGGAGGCACCTTTTTAGATTTTTAAATAGCTCTGCTGAAAACCTACTCTCTTAATAAAAAACAATAGCAAATTACTTAGTTATTATTAATCTCATGCACAGGGGCAGCTATTTCCCAACTGAGATTTTATTTAAAATCATATAGTTTATTTTGGAAAGATGACAAGTCTCCTTCTTGGCCTCTCTTTCTCCTGCTGTGTTTTAATTTGCATAGCCACGACATTAAAAACTGAAAGAATCACTTAAAAAACCCAATTACACCATCAGCAAAACCTGACAGTGCAGAATTCAACGGCACCACAGAGATCATCTTGGTTAGAAACTAAAAGATAATTTTTCCCCTTTACTGACATTAAAACACCTCTCGCTTTTAACAGGACTGCAGTTCAGATTTATGTTTCAGAACCCTTTAATAATTGAACATGTGTAAATATCATTATTTTTAGATGCACTGCGGCAGATAGAGGACGAATAAAAATCCCACACTGAGCACCTTGACAGGGCTGTTCAACCCAAGTGTGAGGGAGAAGGGACAAAGGGTTATGCAAGATCTGACCAAGTTGAGAAGAAAAAACGTAGACACCTTCCTATAATCACGCTGTGCTTGTCTCTGGAAGCTTTTGTTCCATTAAAAACTTGTTAATTGCTGCCTTAGTAACAAAGGAACAACATGCTGTGGTGGGACTATTAGGAGCCTACATGGCTTGTTCACCCTTAAAAAGGCAGAGGGGTTTAACTGGCTATGTATTCTTGGAAGATGCAGTAAAGTGGGATAATCAGTTGGTGTTAGAATTTAATAGCAGAGATTCCTTCCAAAATGGAAGGGAAAACCCAAATCTTGGTTAATCAAAAGCTAAAGCATCTACAATTGAAAAATAAATAAAAATGAACTGGATGCACAATTTATGAAGAAGTTGTGCACAGCCAGAAAAATACTAAGAATTTTAAAATGCTTCATCACTTTATCCATCTGGTGAGGCTAGGTCTTCAGCTCACCAGAAAGGAAGCCTGCAGACTCACAAACAAAACAGCAAATTATAGGCTCAGTTTACTCAGAACATCTACTGCTCTACTACAGCAGCTTAACAATTATTAATTCCCTTACTACAACAATGCGAGGACTGAAACACTTCTAGTCCTTCCTAGCAAAACAGAAGTTTCCCATAGATCTCTTACCTAACTCCATATATTAATGCTAATTCTCCAGAACTGCTACTTGTGTTTTCCTCTGATTTCCTTAAGAAACAGCATGCAACATCTTAAAAAAGTTTCAGACCTAATCATTAGCTTTATGGGTTGTTTTAAGAAATCAAATAGGTGTCTAGCATGGTCAGCTTGCATGAGGTCTGAAGTCTTCAGAGCTTTCCTCATAAATGTTTGACCAAGATACTCATTATAACTCCAAACAGTACATACCAAGGCTGATTTCCTAGAGCTCAATTTCAGCAAGGCTTCATTTCCAAATAGGCAGTTAAACAAGTTTTAGGCATCTATGCCTCCTGGGAAGCTGCTAGTCTGAATAAGCCTGGCCCTTATTCAACTATCTACACTGAAGAAATTTTAGGAGAAATAAAGGAGGACCATAACGGAAAGAATAAAAACTTAGGTACTTTGTACATCATTCCCAAATCTACAATGCCAACACTGTGGAACAACTGACCTCAAAGGAAAAAAAAATAATAATCAACCACTGCATGAGATTGTGGCCTACGGTTCCTTTCAGTCTGATTCTGAATTACATTTTGGACCAAAATGTTTTAGACCAAACACCAGAGTTGTGGTTGTGCCTTGAAAATACCAAGTAGTCACCTTCTCATTGTTTCTAATGTGTTATCTCATGATACCTGCAAAGCAGCTGTCACCAGAAATAGTGAGAGAGCATAATTTGTTTCACTGGAGGTATGTTGGTTTGTTTGTTTGTTAATTTTTGTTGTTGTTATTTATGTTTTAAAAGTAACAACAACAAAAAAAAGCCTTTTCAAGAAGCTACAGAAGAGGGCAGATCTCAAGACCTTTTCCTCACCCTTGCAATAAGCATCCTCAAACAAAGAGCTATCAGATGGATTCAAAATTAATGTTAATCTTAAATACCCTTTGTTTATTAACAAGAAGACTCTTGTTTGTTTATAGTAAACATTGTTTGGAAGAGAAGAAGAAAGGGATAAAGATGACCACAAGTACCATACTTTTCTCATAACCCAGGCCCTTTTGTGCAAAGTAAATGCCAACCCTAACAACATTTGTGATCACAGCTTGCTTGCAAACCCCATCTTCCCTTCCAGACCCCTCGGGGTTCAAAGGCACTCTGCAATACAGGTAGCTTTAGCTGCGTTTATCTGAAGAGACCAAAGGTACTCTCCTATTAAAATGGGCCTAGGTCTTCAGCTGGAAGAAAAGGGATTTTCTGCAGGCTAGAGCTTTAACCCCGTGTGCCTCAGACCCGATACCTACCATGCATTACTAAACATGAGGAACACTTTCTGTTTGTGTCCTCAAATTAATTCAGAACACTAATGAAGTTGGGAGCATCACAAGGTTTAAGCCATATACGGGATTAGACCAGGCTTAGATAACTGAATAAATGAACTGACTTAATTAGCTCTCCTGAAACAAGTTGTATTATACAGTGCTCATTTCCAACTCTCATATGAACCCCAAAGAGTTCTAGAAATGCATTAATTCCTTGAATAATAAATCTTATATTTTGCATACCTACTGCAATTATGACAGATAATGAGATTTTAATTAATCAGACCCAGATTTTTTAATGCTATTGAAGAATGTAGCGACATTAGGGACCTATTTATTTGATAAATCTTTTGGGAAAAAAGTTCCCCAAGACCACAAATAAAGAGAAGGTGGCAACAACAACAACAAAACATTCTATGTTAAACTAAACTATACCTAACAGGCTTCCTAACAACATCCATCCTGCAAACATCCCTTTTTCAAATATGAACTCTAAACTGTCAAATGCTGGTCAAAGTATTAACTTCAGTATTTCTCTAAAGGCAAAATACAGTTATTAGGTACTGTACCTAGAATGTAGTCTTGGTTTTCTGTAAATAAGTTATTTTCTACTGTAACTTGAATGCTCTATGCATAAAGATTATTTTCTTGCTCATATATTCAATGCTTCCAGGTACTTATGAGTGAGAGCTACTTGTTATTATTAACATGGCAAAGAAGCCATTAAACATTTTTTTTCCCCCAAAACCCTTCTGAGGAGATGAGCTAAAGATCTCTCTTACGCACAGGTAGTGGCATTGCAGTTGTCTTAATTATAAATCAGTTTCTAATATGACTGAGAGCACAAAGATTGTAGGGGGTCTCGTTAACATGAGATTAAAATTTCCTTGAAGCGTAATTATTTTGCAAGAAAGCCTTGGGCTGGATTTATGACAATGTGTTGCATCTTTACCCTTAGCACATAGGCAGGACAGATTTTGTTTGTCATGGAGAGATATCAATATAGACTACTTCCCTTGGAGAAAGGCAAGGAAAAATGTAAAGGAGAGGGGACTTTCAATTTCATTTCAGGTTTCTAACAGGTCCCCTTTCTTCTTAGTTTGTTTTGGATAAATGGAAAGTCCTCACTGAGAAAGTGAGGAGAACACCACCCTGACAGCACAAGGTCAACCCTTGCATTTGTTTGGAATGGGGAAAGTTTAAACAAAATTTTATGTCTTAATGAGAAACTTTGAGGTTTCCATGTTTTACCCCCTTCATTCATGAACCTCTTTGACACCATAAGTAGGTTTGGGTTTCCACTCCATTCCTCCCCCTTAAAAGAATATTGAACCATTCCCTTTTAAAAGTCACTTTCCCTGGAAAAATAAGGTCCAAAGAGCTTTTTCATTAAATCTGGCAATTGTCAGCATATTCACACATCATTTTCCGCTCAGAATTGTTAACCACTACACTAAAAAATGTAATCCTTAATGAGCCATAATGAAGGCAAGGGAGTAGCAGACCCTCCATGGCTGCAGCAGGGCTCAGGACTCTGATCTCAAAGGCTGAACTTACAGGAGCAGTTAAGTGCAGAAATCCGTCTGGCCTGAGGAATTGAGAAAGTAGGTACTTGCAGCCCAGAGGGGATTTTCCAGTCTGTATCTTTGGGCTCTTGCATAACTTTAAAAATCTGGGCTCTGTGAGCGCCTAGAAGACAGATGTGTCCTCCTTGCACTTCTGTGAGTAGAGCTCAGGTTAGAGAACAGATTTTCCTCTGTTCTGCATTTCCACAGAATTGCTCTCAAATGAGAAACTGCATCCCTGGTCTGAAAAGCAACCACCAAGCCTGGAGCTGCTGCCAGCTTTCCCAGGCTGATGACCTGCACTGCTTCTATTGGCAGCTATTGCAAGCCATGTCAGATAACCCATTTCAATAGAGGGCCAAAAGTGCAGGGATGCAGAGAATGCTAAATGCCATTTGACCTAGTGGAAATATTGCTAGGAAATTTTGTTCTGTACTTGCAGAAATAGCAGTCAATAAAAAAAAAAGACTCAAGACAATGCAGGATTTTGTTCAGGTCTCTATGGGAAGAAACTTTCTGTTTACTATTAGCATCAGTGCTGCTGCCCCACCTTGTTAATTCAAAGATTCATTTATAAACTGCTTTGATATCTTGCACTCAGCTCCTGGAGTACTGAACTACTTTTCTGTGCAGCTTCCCTCTCCCCCCAAGTTCGGTTGCCCTCCCCACCACCAATCTAAATTTGCTTTTATGTGCTAGGAAAACAAAAAAAAAAGTGTGAATATTCCACTTCTGAACATCTTGTCCTCTTAATTTGTACAGGGCTGGTTTGTTCAGCACAGAAACAGTACTAGGATCAGAATAAATTTAGCTGCAAGGCACGGTGGGGGCAGGGAGGGGGCTGGAAGGTAAGCAGAGCAAAGCTCTGCATTGGGGCTGGTCTTCTATTGCCCTGCAGGCAGGTTCCATCACACTCCTACCCTCTTCCTGCAACCCTCCCTTTTCCAACTGCAGAAATCCTGGTTGGAAATGCCAGATCCACACACAGCCTCTGCATAATTGTCTTCTTCCCACTTTCTTCGTAGATGTGTGTTTTTTTCTAATAAGCTTTGGTTTTAGAGTTTTTTTTCCCCACCCCCTCTCCTTCCATCTCTTAATTCCCTTGGTGCCACAAACCCCCTCAGGGTCTCTCACCTTTCTTAGGCACCCTGTACCCCCCTCCCAGCCCATCACCTCCTTTCCCCCACTCATCCGTTTTCTGTCATTTCCCCCCAGACTTCTGTTTATCATCTCCAACCCAGTCGCCTCCCCAGAGCTCTCCACTTCTCCCTTACTAGGCATTGCTCATGCTTGAGGCAGCCAAGGAGGTTAAGAGCTAAGCATTAAGACAAGCATTTTTGAGACTATATAATGAATCTTTACACCAGAGCCACTCAGGAAAAAAAAGCTGGGGACTGAGGTGGAATGGAAAGCTAAATGAAAATAGAGAATAAGTGTCTTTGTGCATCTGGGCCTAAAGACTAAGCAGGGACTGGTAGCAAGCTGTGCTAGCAATGCACAGGCAGCTTGGAGAAAGTTATTAGCAGCAAATCCACAACTTAACCCAGGCAGCTTCTTGAACTTTTTGGCTCTTTCAATTTGAAGCAACATTTTGGTTGGAATAAATAGCAAGTTTTCATCTTTTGAAATTAAAAGGGCAACTGCAAATCCAATTTTTGTTATTTCAAAATATCAAGCCTTAACATTTCAAAGGCTCATTATGTTGCTGAATAAAAAGGACAGGGGGAATGGTCAGCTTCATGTTTACTAATGAACTTCAACCTCCTTGGTGAAAATTAAGATAGAAACAGACATATCAGTTATTAGCTCAAAAAATCAAGTCTCCTTATATTCACGGAATAGAAACAGGCATGTAAACCATGATAAATGGTTATCTTCAGCCAGGAATTTAACACCAGCAACGAAGGCAAAGCAGGTCAGAATCCATACTAACAAAAGACATCTTGCATTACTTGATAATCAGAACCAAATTTGGGTTGTTCAATCTCTTTTCTTGGAGTGAGAACCTGCCTTTTCTTTGAGTCTGTGTCACATTGATATCAGTAAATTAACATGTTAATTTAGCACCAGAGATTCCAGAGCACAGATCTGCACCCAACAACAGATGAATGTCCACAGACCACCACCCACTGATGAGAACTTAAACCACCCTCCAGTACTTTCCTGAGCCTGAGGCACAACGAGCAGCTTTCACAGTGGCCTGAGGATTGCAGTAATTCGTGCCTCCCCCTGAAAGTCCAGACACAGGCAGGGCGCACCAGGTAGTCCCATTGCCAGCATCAGTAAGGGATGGGTGTTGGAGCTGTGGTGCCAGTGCAGCCTGACAGCTGTCTCCAGGAGGTTTTCCCCCCTGAACTTTGCAGGGCAGCTGAGAGCTGTCAAAGACCGCATGCAAAGGAGAAGTTACATTTGATAGCAGGATTGATGGCTGTTCCGAGCAATCCCAAAAAGACATCACCAGAAACCCTGAACTTCAATAGCACAATTATGGCCTAATGAATCAGTATAATTACCAAGCATATACTGTTAAAAACATTTCTGAATGTTGAAAGATATGCACATTTTCTCAGTATATGTCTACTGAAAGCAGAGTTGCAAGACAGCAAATGCATTTGTGTCATCAACCTCATGGCAGTGAATGGTACTGGACTTGGAACAAATGTGGTTTTGCTTCAATCATTTCCAGTACCTGTGTGAATAGGGTTTTATTGCTAAATACCACAAATACATTCTATTCAGATACCAGCAAAATATTGTCTATCCAGAGATCTTGCTACTTAGAGAGGACCATTCACACAGTGGCCACTTTGCTTGTGAAGCAACCTCTAGGTCAGTCTGTCCTTAGAAGAGATGCATCAGTGTCTCCCGGCCCCACCAACCACATGTAGACGTTCAAGAAGGTTAACCTATGAGCTAAAAACATTTGCTCACCTGTCATGAGATCTGCTTTAGAAATTTGTATACCCAAGCACAGTCTCTGAAGCGCTGTGTTCCCTCATACCCCTCCAGAGGAAGGCACCTTCTCAACCACAAGCAAAGAGTTAATGACATACTGCTGTGTGGCAGAACATGGCTGATACTGAAAAAGCCCAAGGTACAGGACTTCTGGTCTACAGCAGATTGATGTCATATCATGATTTTTTAATTTTATCCATATATAGAGAAATAAACATATGCACAGACCATGTTTATTTCACTCTATCAAATATAATTTTAACAAACATGACAATTTTTACTGTGTAACAGAATGTCTCTGTTAAATATTATAAGTTTCAGTGCTTTGTAATCGTATTTCAATAGACACGAGAAGCATTTCACTGCACAGCAAATGCATTTCATTAAATAGTATAAATTTACACTCTGTTGTAAATGAATGTTCATTTTACATTGTAATTTTTTTTTTACTGCAGAAAGTTGCCATTTTAGTATTCACTGAAATCACTCCACTGTGTTGCAAGCAAGTGTCACTTTTATGATATGTAAAAATTCAGAGAATTCAATTTAAGGGAACTCAGTCTGAGGTATAAATACATGCAAACCACGTAACACAAATAAACTTACTCCAGATGGTTGCTTATAGCAGATAAAATCAAATCTCACCATCCTAAGAAATTAAATTCCCAGTACAAATATAGGCACTTCAGTACAATTTCTGCTGACCAAAACAGCCAGAAAATTAGCACCAATCCAAACATAATAAATGTAATGAAGTTTTTGCCACTACTAACAGACCAAACGTTATGTTTTCTAGATGGTTTAACAGCTTTTCCATCTGAATGTCTTCGAGATTCCATAGGAATTCCCCCAGCTATCTGCCCCAGAAGATACGTGTAAATATCTAGAAACAGAAAACTATTGATACAATAAAACAGATGACTAAAAGCAACAATGCTTTATTTGCTCCTCTACCATTACAGCTGCCTGGAGTACTTACAGTACAGCCCAAGAGCATTAACAAACAGCCAAGCTATTTCTTCTCTGGTGATAGCCACCTTATTGCTTTCAGCAGCTAGCAAATTAAACCTTCAAAATAATTCTCATGTGCACTGACTGTAAAGTGAATTTAAATTAAAGTAATACGTTACAAGAAAAGTGAGTACCTAGCCCGAGTTCTCAGCAGCCTCCTCCTTCCAAAACCATCCTCAATGCACACAAATATAGTTACACAGTTCACACCTGCCAACATACATCTGCACATGCCATATGGTGCAGGACACACCTTATCCCAGCACTCACATATGTATTTGCAAACACCTCCTGCCACGAGGAGACAGATGAGTCCAGCCAAGTGCTTCTGAAACCAAACAAGAAATGCCTCGCTGCCCATTTCTCCTCCATTAGGCACCCACACATCCTCCCCATGGCAGGTCAGAGCACAGAGCAAGCTTTAAAACAGCAGTGTTCACCCCCATCATATTAAGCAGATGAAGGCATGGATATGAATCCAGAGAAATTAAGTTACTCATTCTACAGCACAGAACAAATCTACACAGGAACAAAGACGTGGAATCTTGCGTAGCTCTGCTGGCATCCTTCTCCTTGTAAATATCTATAGATAGTTCCCAAGCTTAAAGCATGGACCTGGGAGCAGTCTGTGAAGCTGTCTCATGCCTTTCACTTTCTGGCTGCATCACAGAGCTAAAAATGGCACTAAATTCTAATTACTTTGTTTTCCTGAGGTGGTGCAAAAAGGATGGAGGTGAACCAATAGATATGAAGTGCTTTTAAACAGGCTGTGGCCTCAAACGCGAATTCTCTGCTCTTGGGTTGCTAGAGATATCCAAGCACCAGAAAATCTGAACACCCCAATGCAAGTGAGCTGAATTACATTACTGAGAGGTAGTTTATTCTTGGTAGTTATTCTGATGAAATTCAGCTTAGATGATAATTAGAAAGCCTCCTTATTACAATATTATTAAATAATAAATTATTTGAAATGCTGTTCTTTTTGTTTCTGTGCATATATAGCTCAGATCTGGCTTCTTCTGCATCTCTTCCTTGAAGAGGTCAGGTTATATTCAAGAATAATCCTTAACAATCTCTGCTTTTATTCTAGATTAAAGGTACTCACTGCAAGTAACCCTGTGCAAGCATCTCAACTGGTTCATCACAGCTGAAATGTCCCTGTAAATCAGGTAGTGGGCAAAGTCAGATTCAGAAATGGAAAAAAAGCACACTTGAACAGGCAGAAAACCTGACTGCATTCATGCTCTGAAATGCAACAGGCATTCTGTAGAAACATACAGCAAGGAGCAGGAGAAACAAAACAAATAAAAACAGCAGCAAAAGGAGAGCAGCCCTTCTCACAGTAGGTATTAGTATTTCCGTGGTCCTGCAGAAGAACAAGAGACATTTTCTAGTGTGGCTGCCTAGCCCTTTGCAGAGTAAAGCACACGCTACTGCCTGCTTTACAGTGGAGATTCCAAAGTAGCCCCAGAGCAATTCAGCAGTTCACTGAGGACAGACGCACAATCTACATGCCCAAGACCCTACCTGTTGGCAGACAGCCACCGGATCTGCATTTCTACATGCCCTCCATGGAGTTTGTGCTGGCTAGGGACACTCAGCAGGGAAGGGCTCAGGGTTCTTCCACCTCAGCTGGGTCAAGATGGTATGGGCTAAGTGCCCTGGCACCAGCTCTGTGTCTGCAGTAAAGGCTAGCTACTAGAACACCCTATCCAATTTTTTTCCACCCTACAAAAGCACGTGTCACCTCCTCCTCATTTACATCCCAACAGAGTGTGGCTTCAATTATCAGCTGTTTTGGTCTGAGAGGTGCAGGGTAACTAAAAAGCTTTCTTTTGTAACCTCAGACACCTCAGAGGGTTAGAATTTAGCACTGCAAACCTTAACAAAACCATGTTTGTTAATATCTCTTCAATGTCAAATAAGGTATTCCTTCTTCACAGCCAACACACAAACCCTGAAGACTCCCTTTCATACAAAGTTGTATGTCACACTTCTCCTTACCCTTTATGCACTAATGTGTATGAAGCATCACCTCATTTGATTACTCTGTTTAGAGCAATCAAATCTGCACTGCACATTCCTGAGAAATGTTTGGCAACTCCTGGCATTAGCTCCTCCTGCATTACTCCTCAGCGTTGCAAAGATACCCATGCTGCTGCTTGGTACAAGATTGGATTTACTGGCCTTGCACTTCCTGATTAAGCCTTCCAGGTCAGAGATTTCCAACTGCAGTCCCTTGGAAGCCTGTCAGTTATGTCCAGCATCACAGAGGTTCAGGTACCCTTTTATAGAAGAGACCGATGCTGCTGGACGGGAACTGTGTTATCTGCACTGCAGGTCACCAAGTACTCTGTGTTTGCTGCTAATTAAATTCACTGTAGGAAGCTCCTTACATCTCTGCATGATACATAACTGCAGAGCGGGATGTTGCCCCTAATTGCTTTTGTAACAAGGTTATAAAAGTCATGCTATTCTGTCCAGATATGGCAGGGCCCTGACAACAGTACACAGTCATAGAGGACATTAATATCCAATTTTGGTACAGTGGAGTGTGGTATTAGTGACAAAGTTTCAGTCCTCTTTCAGTATGTTATTTTGGTCATTTAAGAGCTGCTTTCTCACAGGAAGGTTAAGGAGTACTGAGGTAAAACAAAGTAAAGTTTGGGGCCATACATATAAATTATGCAATCACTTAAGACAAAATACAATGTCTGTGAGTAACATTATTAATTTCTGGCTTACATGATTTCTCTGATGGCGTCCTACCCTTTGGGTTTTTGACCTAACACTGAAGGAAACTGAATGAATGTACACATCCCAGTGCAGCTTTGCTTGCAATGACTGATTACGTTACTTGGCAAGGAGCTGTGTCAAGTGGTTGCTGTATACAACATGACCATTTGCCTTTCCCCCACCAAGAAAGAGCTGCTGCCCAGTTAGACTTTTGAGAAAAATTGATAAGAGGAACAGAACTAAAACTACACAAAACCACCCCAGAAATGACTGAGGTGTGTCTCAGCCATGAAAAAACTAGGGAAAAAAAAAAACCCAACAAGTTCACCTAGTCTGAAACAAGCCTTTTGGCATCATGACTATTGCTATTTCCATCAAAAACCCAAATCCCTCAGGATCCTGACTCCTGTGGAAGCCTTTCCTTGGCACAATCTCCTGCACTATTGGGCAAAAGATTAAAGTTATGTTTCAGAAGATGATGCACCCAGGACAAGCAGGAGTAAGGTGTTCCTAATGCTCATATTAGGAATGAGTGCATTCTGCTTTACAGGTCTCACCAGACATGAGACGCAGAATTCATCTATAAAGATTTTGATACGTGAACTAGAGGTCTGGGCTTGTGTTATGTAAGGATAGGTGCTGCTAGATCATGAAGTATTTTTCTATGCCAATTGCCTGAAATCCGTCAGGGAAATAGTTTAGAAGCACTTATTTCCCACTTCCGAAAATTAGATCACCAGCTAAGTGTTCAGATGGAGATGCCTCCACTGTAGAGGGAAGAAGTGTGATGCTAAATGACCCAAAACCAAACCCATGTGGCACAGACTTGCCTAAGACCAATAGCAATTGATTATTAGCTAATTAATCAGTTAATCACATTGAGATGCATTTGGCCTAGAAAATGCTCACTAGTCTTACACGTGTAACATATTTGCAGTAACATTTTGGAAAGCTTAGTAGCTTCCAAGTTTTTATGTTTGCATACAGCAGAGATCTCTAGAAAAATCAGATCCGGAAGCATAGCACAACTAATTTATTACTACAAGACACCTGCATGAAAACAGTCTTAAAGCTAGGCAACTACAGTCACTTTACACACAGCTCACTGCTATCTAATTATATTTATCTACTGCCAGGTCAAGAATAAAATCCAACTTTGCCAATTTTTTTTTTTTTTTTCTTCTTAAAGGAGTCCAGGAACAGCCCTTTCCAAAACAGTTTTCTATTTAGATATGCCCTTATCCAAGACCAGAGCAATAAAACATTTTAGCCTCTTCCAACAGCCAGATCTCAACAGGATCTAAACCATCAGCAGTACAACTCTAACTCAAAAGCACCACTGAACAAAGCTTGAGCCACTGCTCCTGAACAGGGCTTACAACATTATATCAGGTTTTTCAGCTTACAGACAGAAGAAAAGATTAGGTTATCCTGTCTATCTTTGCATCTCTCCCAGTCCTTTACATTTCCACCAGGAATCCAGGTAGGACTTCAATGGCTTTGGTTTGTCTGAAGTACAATTCTAAAGAAGTCATTCAGTCTCAATCTGATCACAAGCGAGGCAAAGGGGAAAACATTCACACAGCTCACTGAATGCTTCCATTTCAAATGCCCAGCAGAAACTTGTTAAATGATTTCTCAGATGGCAAAAAAAGAGAAAACCCTGGGGGATCAAGGCATTATTTGTTGTTCTGTGCCTGGAACATTGAGATTTCCCTGAATGGAAGAGGAGGCCATGGGGAGTTGCAGATGTTCCCAGCAGCATCTCTCCGTAGCAGCAGAGTTGGTCCCTTCTGGCAACTCTCAACATGACAACTGTGGCACAGAGGCCTCAATGACACTAAAGCATTGATATCACTATTGAGCTGCACTGGTGTCTACCAGTCATTAATGAGGGGAGATAATAAATAATAGCTTATTATTCTAAGTAATAATTACAGATAAACATATAATTATACTTTAAATGTTGTTATATAGTATACAATACAATTATGAATATATATACACTAATATGAAATAACAATTTAAGGCCTTTGACAGAGTCACCCACAACATCCTTTGCTCTAAATTGGAGAGAGATGGATTTGATGGGTGCACTGCTTGGTGGATGAGGATCATTTGGATGGGTAGTGGTCAACAGCTCGTTGTCCAGAGGTAGACCAGTGGTGATGGGGTTGTGTATTGAGACCAGAAATGTTTAATATCTTTATCAGTGACAGACTGTGGGATTGAATCATTAAGGTTGAAAAAGACTTCCAAGGTCACCTAGTCCAACTGTTCCCCTACCACCTGGATTGCTAAACCACATCCAACCTTTCCTTAAGCACCCTCAGCAAGTTTGCAGGTGACACCAGGCTGTGTGGTCCAGGTGGCAAACCTGAGGTACAGGTGCCATCCAGAGGAACCTAGGCAAGCTAGAAAAGTGGGTCCATGGGAACTTCAAGAGGTTAACAAAGCCACATGCATAGTCCTACCCATGGATCAGGACAACCCTTGATCCTAATATAGGCTAGGGTACAAAGGGATTGAGAACAGCTCGAGGACAATAGCTTGGAGATGTTGCTGGACAGTGTGAGCTTGCAGCCCAGAAAGCAGATCCTACCCTAAGCTGTTGTGCAAAAACCTAAGCACTAGACTACACTAACAGCTTAGCACCATCTCTTAGACCACTGCTAGATTCTTGTCATAATGTAAGAGATAACAACAGCTTATATTAAGGTGCAACAGAGATTTTATATTAGGGCTTCTGTCAATGATGTAGGCGCCCTGGTTCTGAAATGATGGGCATTGTGCTGATAGAATGGTAGAACATCTGTTTCAAAAGCCTCTACAAATCATAAAGCACAATTTACTGGGGATGAATTGCATTAGATTTCAAATATTCTTAAACTTGCTTACTGGCAGTACTGAAAAAAAACAAAACCAACCCAACTAAACAGTGAGAAAGATTTCAGCATGTGCATTATGTAAAAAAACCCAAAAAACCCCAAAAACAACAAACAAACAAAAAAACCAACCCGCCCCAAAACCCCAAACCAAACAAACAACTCAGAACAAACCCAAAAGCGAATGACATTAGAGGGCTGCAGAAAGCCCAACGGACTAACATTAGAGGTTGGTGGGAACATGTTCACTGAGCTGTTTGCTGATTCTTATTTGCAATTCAAGAAGTCTGTGATGGATCAGACCTTTGTTTCTTCTTTTACGACTAAAGTCCTTTCCACCCTCAGGGAAATACCAAAGAACAATTAGTGAATAACACACTGAAGGTACAAACCTGTGGCATTTGGTGGATATTTTAACCAATGCTGGCATTTCATTTAATGATATAAAATAAAGAATTATACAGCCTGATTTCCCTCATACTATTCCAATCAGCAGCATTTGCAGCCTGAGTCTCAGGTTGAGGATTATATTTGCAAATTAGATTTTGGGGAGTGGGGGAAATAAATCTGTTAGCCCATGGTTTGATCAAAAGTTTGAAAGCTAGTCTCATAATGAAAGGGTGAAATCTTGGCTGCAAAGTCAACATAAGCCTCATCCAAAATTTCTCACAGTGCTTTTAATAGCATAAACGTTTCAAGCTAGTACATCTGGGGCTCTGAAACAGTGGCAGCAGTATTTCAAATATTCTCAAAGCCAGCTACTTGGATGGGCTTGAATTGGTGACAATAATTGTGAAGATTAGCTTCTCAGGCCAAGTAGAATCAAGCCAGGGCCACGCAGGCAGGCTTGGTTCTCTCACAGGAAACACGAGAGAGAAGCAGGATGCCAGGACTCCAAAGAGGAGAAGCTGGAGGGCATAGCAGCACACGTACCGAGCGGCGGAAAATTAACAATTTTGATACTGCAGCTACTCTGAAACACATATCACCAAATACATAAATCAGAGGCAAGGAATGCTACTAATCAGTGTAAAACCAGAAAGTATCTGACATATTTTGGGCACCAAATAACAAATAGCTGTTACCCAAGGTTTAACTGCTGAACCAAAATTTAATTTAAGCCACGGGAGAGACCACATGGGATGCATCAAGCAGCGTCCATCAGAGCAGCACATACCAGACCTTTCCCACTAACAGGGTTCTCCAAACAGACCATTTAAGGTAGGTCACAAAATGGCAAGATACCAGCTGTTTGCTTTTACTTTTTTTCTTGTTTTCTAAAACCTATTCTTTCTTGAGACAAATCTGGCTGAATTTAGGTACAATGCTGCCTCTTGCCCCAACCATTTTAATCAATTCCATAAACAAGCCAGATTGTGTACCAATGCTTTCAACAATTAACTTGCAAGAAATCCTGTGATGAACCTTAGTCTTTTCACACTGATTTTATTATACTCACAGATCTTTACACTTACAATTTGAAAATAAAACACTGCCAGGCTAGCAGACAAACCAGTGACCTAAATGTTCCAGAAAAATCAAATGATACATGCCTTGGCTGTCCTGCAAGGGTTGCAGAAGCAGGAAGAAGCATCACCAAGTAACTTGAATTCAACAATTCCCTGCAAGCACTAGCTCCCTTAACCCAAGGAAATTCTGATGCAGCTAGTAAGGGAGAACACATCTCTGGAACTCAACTACAAAAGGAAAGAGAGGAATGTTCAGGGAAAAAAAAAAACCAAACCCACAAAAAACCACTGAAAAACAAAAGGATGAATACACTGGAAGATTATATGTAAGAGAAGGGGCAGAAGATTTCTCCTCCACCAAGTAAGTACCCCAGGCCAGAGGGTTACAGATCCATCCTGTGCTAAGCATCCTTTCCAGTTTGATCCCAACCACTTTTTAAAATTTATTTTAAATACCAGCTTTGAAGTTCTCAGTTCAGGGATGAAGTAAAAGGATACATTATAAAACAAGTCATGATTAGCCATTTGCTCTGACTAGCTGAGCTTCTTTCAAAGTTATGCAAGAGCACTGAGCAGGCCCTCAAGCACAGGATGCTCATGGCCTTAACTGGAGCCTTATCAAACCGTCTCCTTCCTATTGGAAGGTGCCGTCTTGCAACCCTGCTGCTGAAACGGTGCTTTGATAACACCTTATGGAAAATTGGCAAGAGCAACTATTTGATGTCACATTTCTGCTTTGACTGAACAGCTCTTATTACTTTATATGCATTAAAAATGTATGGCTACTTATAAATCTTTGATTAGGCTATGCACTAGACCTGTTAGATTTTTCACTTCCCTTCCAGGATAAAATCTACAGGATGCATACACGCCATTCAGGACAAGAGGTACCTTGCAAATTTGAATGCAGGCAATGTGTTCCCAGCAGCAGCTGTTCCCAGGAACAGTACCAAAACCAGGAAGGCAAAATTTGTCCTTTTAGCAAATAATTATTTTGGAATTATGCAAGGCAGCCTCAGTGCTTCTAGCTGATGTGTTCCTAGGCTGAGGCACCCCTGTTCTCTTCTCACTGCCCCTCCTGTTCTTGCTACTAGGCAGAGTGTGCCTGCAGACTTACCAGATGTGCTGTTATGATTTGGTTTTTACAGCTCCAGGCAAGAAAAATACCCCATGAAAGGGGTGTGCTTGTCAGGATAGCCTATTTTCCTTAAAAAAATTAAACATAGCATACAAACCTACCTGGTAGTTGGAAGGAATCACTCATAAAAGATGCATAGCAGCTACTGACTACATTTATTGATCCAGGCTACTCTTGACAAAGCCACCAATGTATTGCCTACCTGAAAATATTCTCCACCTTTCTTACCCTTCAGACCTAGTCCTCATATCTTCTTCTGCTTCAGCCCCACTTCCACATAGCCACTGCAATCCTGTATCATTCCTCTTGCCAAGCAGTCCTCAAGAATCAAACACTGCTATCACAACACCCCCAAGAAAGCACAGTCAACCTGTATTAAACTTGTTGCAGAGATAAGAGCACCCCAGGCAACCTTCTTAACCCTTAAGAAATAAGAGGTGTAAATCATCCCAAAGCCTGCCAAGCTGCAGAGACATCACAAAAACCACAGTTTGAAAACTGAGAAAATATCTTGCTTAATAAGGAGAATGCTAAGAACAGAAATAAATATCAACATGTAAAGACTTTAGAGCTGTATATCATATTGACTGAAAGATAACCCACTATAACTCTTGCCATGCCACCCATTGCCTTGAGACTTACCCCACTGAAGTAGTTGTACTGTCTTCCAGTTTAAAGCTGGTCTGAGAAAAAGAAAGCACTTCTCTATTTATGCTGCTTCCTCCTTCCACAACAGAAACAGCTCGGCCAGACTGAAGAACCTGAAATCACAAGACAAAAGACTTTAAGGGGTGGGGGAGACTTCTTCCTCAATCACTCAGGTGGTAGTGAGTGAGATTTGCACCTGGGCTAGTTACTGTTAGTCTGCAGCAGGTCCTGGTAGAAATGCCCTGCTCTCTTCTTAACCCTTGCAGTACTGGCACTGGGCCTGCCTGGTGCTACCTGTAATCTTGCTGACTGCTTCACCACCCAAATGTACACACGGTGCTGTGTTTTATGCTCTGAAATAATCTCCTGGTGCTTAGGTGTCATGCAGATTACAGTTTGTAGCCTCTATTGTTTTTTCAGCTTCCTTTCTTTTTCAAGTCAGGGCAGGCCAGCTGCTCTTTGGAACTGCCTGCTTCATGTATCAGGAGACTTAGAAGAAAATGTTTTTTTAACGTGGGGGCTGACACAGGCATTTTCTCCATTTATTCCTCCTGATTGTTTTTTTCCCCTGATGTAGTGCATTATACAAGCTCCTCTCTCAAGGGGTTGTGGGGTTGTTTTATTTTTGTTTTGATTTTAAACAGCCATATTTTAATATTCTTTAGAAAATTCATACATTATTTAGCATACTGTAGAGTGAGGATAGGCCAGGTATGAAACATCTCACATTGCAGGAAACCAAGTTCTCTTTTCTGTATAGTTATCAAATCTGCTTCAACAGAGAGTGTTTCTTGACAGGTAGACTATAACACTCAGTTACTTTATGCCACTTGAAAAATATTCAAAGGTCACTACACCAGGATTTCCTCTGAAAGGCAGAGTACTTAGAAATAGGGAACTAGTCAAGGTTAGAAGAAACAGTCCTATGTGAAGCTTGGTTTCTTCAACAGAAGATCAGAATTTCTCAATAGTTAGAACAGAACATTGAGAACAAGAATAGCTTTGCTTCCAGTGCCAATGCTATCTGAGGACTATCAGTTATCAGGAAGAAGAAAGACACAGTTTTATCAGGAGCGATAATATGACTTGGTGAAACACTGCAGATACAGAAACCATTTGAAAGGTGGGTGATATTATGCAATGTTACTGTGCAGGCACAGTATCACTCTCCTGGTGTCAAATTTACCTTTGACATTTATTTCACCAAAGCAATGAAGCTTTCACTCTAAAAATCCACTTTTTCATGCTTTCCTTTCATTTACTTTCCCATTAGCATTTTCATTGAGTTAAACTGGAGGCTAATCCCTTTGATGTGAGGGTTGTCTACATAAGGGTACTTGAGAGAAATCAATTCAAGCTAATTAAGGGTTTAAATTCAAGGCAGATGAGACAACCTGCATGAGTCTACCTTATGGATACCTGTTCACAGCAGCCTGACCACTATTAACCAGGGTTTGTTTCCACAGAGGGCAACACAGGCTATGTGTATAGGCTGCACCTGATCTGTCTGGGTGCATTAGCTGTTCAGATTCACAAAACCTGAAATAACACATTTGCTTGGGACAACCTCCCCATGGTAGCACAAAGAAAACATCCAAGCACTGGTTTGTTTGCCTCTGCAGACACACACTTCAAATAAGTCTACACCTTAATCAAACTACAACGCCTTTAGTTCCCAAAGAGCATCTACATGGAGCATTACCATGGCTTACAAGTGTCTAACTCTTGATTCAGACAAAGCATCCCTCAGCAGCCAGGCTGTGCTCTTAGGTGTCACTTAAGGTGATCAGGAGTAACTGAGTTGCAACCTGCTGCTTTTCATTCTTCTGAGGAGGAACTACAGCTGTGAGTGCAAAGGGAGTGGAAAGTCTATTCTCTCAGATTGGTAGGGCAAACAAGGGCAATGTGGATGTTTTAAAGGACAGATTTCCACTGCTGGTTTGTTTTGTTTGACCACAATAAAAACCTCACTGCTGTATCTAAACTGTTACAAAATGCCACTTCATTATTGGCACACAGGAACCTGTCCAAATACGGGTACTATCTAAAGCTCTTCTGCACATTTCCACTTCTGAGACATTCCAGCACAAGAGATGACCATATAAAGCTTTTTCCAACTGTCTCCCCTTTTTCCCTTTACTGGGAAGGCCTCCTCCCTGCCCACGGGAGCTGCTCTTTGCAGGGCATCCTGTTACAAACAGCCCAAGGACTGTGTCTATACCTGGGGAACATGACCACCTGCTTCTCTGATAGTGCTGAGCCACACAGACAAAACAAGCAGACTGCTTCTGGATCCTGTCCTTCCCAAGGGAGTGTCTTCACTTCCAGGTTTCAAACTCACCCACCAGCTTGTGCCCTGTTTTTGGTCTGGTGTATCTGGCTTTTCTGTACAGCAGTTGGGCTTGTGCAAGAGGAGGACAGAGCCAGACCTTGCACACAGCCTGGGCACATGACTCACAGATGTAAAGCAAAGGACTGAATTTCCTGTAGACAGGAGGGGACCTGAACTTGAGTCCTCTGCCTCCTTGGAAAGAACACTGACCACTGGGATGTCTATAATTGGAAAGTACTACCTCCTCCTCCCCCTTCAGCAAACAATGCAGTTCCCATGCAATCATTTAGCATCGTAATAGGAAATATAAAGAATGCCAACAACTGTTCCTGCAAGACTTCCTAAAAAAGCTTTTAAAAATCAACAATCCAAAAATGAAATGGGACATTAATGCGATCCCCTTTGTGAGGTAGAGTCTGCTATAAACGCAAGTGCTTTGTGTCGTTTTCTGGTACCAGCATAAGCATATGGGGTCAGACACAGATGTGGTGTACTGAACTTTTCTGCAGAGAGATGAATGAATTCAAACTGAAGCAGCAGCACTAGCCAGTCCAAAAATAGAAAGAAATCCCTTTTCTACATTTAGCACTGTGTGGAAACACTTATGTGCTCATTGATGAGCTCCTAGACTAGCTAAAGTTTTGCAAGAGCCATATCTCTATTTCTACAGTCAGAAGGGTGTAGAAGTTTAGAATATTAGCAAGATATTATCTCCCTTTTTGCTTGCATTGCATTCAGCAAGGCTGGACTCCACTAAATAGCACATAAATCTTAACTGCTTGTAATAGAAAGATGTTTTTGAAAAAGGGTTTTTTGGCAGACTATTCATTTTGTAACAGTTTTTCTTGCCTTGTTCTGTCTCTTTTTTTTCCTTCTATGAGAAGGAAACTGAGAGTTTTCTTTTTTTCTTTTTTTTTTTTTTATAATGGATTCCATTGCATGATCTGACCAGTGACAAATGACCCAGCACTTCCACTTGGAATACTAAAGCTATATTATCTGGCTTCCTGGGGTCTGATGGAGATGCAGTGAGAATTAAAAAAATTAGTGCAGAAGAGCAGTGGTGACTGATGTAGGGTCTGCATGCTGAGCTTTTGACCTCAACGGTTTCTACAGTAACTGTGCAATGTATTGTGCTTTCTATTCTCAGACTCACACTGGAAGCCAATTAAATTAAAAGGCTATTCATTTCATTATATTTGTCTCCAGGACACTCGGATACAAATGCAAACGATTCCTGTTCAGAGTTCCCTGCATCAGAGAAAGTGATATTGTACTGCTAATTTGTGATAACAATATAAACCAATATGCAATCTCTGCTGATTTAAAAGATGTGCATAGGGTGTACACTGAACTTACAAAACACTGATTAGGGAGATCATGAAATTAAATCTTCCAAAGGGCACTTGTTTCAAACACTCAAGGCAGCTCTTTTTCTTGGATTAATCAGATAGCTAATCATTGTAACTCACACTTTCCAAGAGCCAGATTCATCAATACTAGGAAACATGGATTTGTAATATTGAACAGTTACAGACTCAAGAAAGCTTGATGAAAATAAAAGCTGCAAAAAGATGGTCCGTAGGCACTTTCCTGCTTTAAAAAAAAAAGTGATGTAGCAAATGAAAGAATATTTCCTACTACAAATAAAGCAAGAATCATTTGAAGGCAGATCCACCAATTTGAGCAAGAATGAAACATATTTCCAAATATGCCGTTCTCTTAAGAACTGGTCTTACTTTCAGCTCAGTGAAAAATTAACATTTTTATCAAATCACAGAGAAGGAATTGACTTGAAACATTATTCAACTGCCTGTATTTTTATTCTAAAATAAGATTCTGGTATAGTTCCCCATGTCACTTAGAGCAATAGTAATTTCTGATCTGGAGGAATGACCTTCACATTGAAGGGAAAAGAGGAGACATGAACACCATCCAGCAGGATACAAAATAACAGCCTGCAACATGCCATTTGTAGATCATTTTTGCAGGCCAGCAACCACAAATTGAAACTTGCCTATCATCAATGGCAGATCAAATTTTAGGGCTTTTATAATAGTCATGGTACTGAAAGCTTGTTGATAGAGTAGATGTAGGCTTATAATGGAGGCAGCAGCCTTCATTGCAGTTTATCTAGACGTGGCTGGCAGGATATAATAAGCTCAACAAGGTTGAAATGACAAAAATATCTCCAGGCTTATGAAAACCTGGAACACTATTTCTAGGAAAACCTGGACACTTAACTCCCTTTTTTAGATAGACAAAATAATTCTGAGCCAGAAACATTCACCTAAAGTGCTGAAACTCATGGACCTTCCAAGAGAGTTGAGCTTGAAGACAGTTCTCTGGGTTGAGAAAGCAACCTTGCTTACCCTGATATCATTATATTAGTTTTGTTTTCTTCCCTCTTTGAATCTCAATAAAATTTACATCAGTTGTTGAAGTATTCCAGACAGAAGAATTTAAAGTGAAAAAAGGTTTCTTAATAATGGCTGGGAAATAGAAGCAAACACAAACATTTCATGAAGATGACATGAGCATGTCTGGTCACAACTAGAAGGCACTCAATAAAATGAAAGGCAACGGATCCAGAGATGACAGAAGGAGCAGCTCTTTTCAACAGTGTATTATTAGCCTGAGGATTTTATGCCACAGAGTAGCAAACAGGTCAGCAGTTTAGCTGGCTTCCAAAAAAGCATGAAAAACCCCATAATGTATTGCAAACCAAAACGCCTGGAGGGGCTTTGTGTGTGTGCGTGTGTGTGTACTTAATATAGCAGGTGGAACAGCAGAAAGCAAGCTCTACACAGTGAGGGCCAGAAACTCTGCCCAGGCACATTTCCTATAAACTGCTCTGCTGCAAAATTTCCTGAACCATCTTCTGAAACAGCTTCCCCACCAAAAGGGAAGATTCTGAATTAGAAAATGCATAGGTCTATCTGATGCGGAGCTACCGTTCTTTCTGCAACCTTTGTTGCCTAATTTCTTGTTTTGTTTTGAGATAGTTTTCCTTATGATTTTAATTCCTTTGCAATACATTAACCTTGAGTTTGATGCAAAAGTAGTGGGGCAAAACTTTTTCTTCCTACCCCAGTTTTGCAACTTAGATGATGAGGTCTTCAAGAAGGAAGATCTGTCTTTGATCATTTATTTTTGTTTGGTTCTCTAAGTGTAACAGTCAGTTTCTAATAAAAAAATCCAATATCTGTTCAAAGCTTTTATCTTTCTGTATGACATCTTTCAAACTAAGCCTTATCCTGAATGTGAGTTTATTTGAAAAGTCAGGACAGGAAGAGTCAACCCTGGATTTTTCAATTAAATTTTCTTAAATGAAAGAACAGTTTTAAACGACTAAATTTGCTCTTTTTTTGAAAAGAGGGTATTTTTAGTGATTAGAAAAACCTGGAGGGTGAAACTAAGTGGAACTCATTGCTGCAATGTAATTGTGGCCATAGATTCAGCAAGATTTGAAAGAGGACATGATTTTATAGAAGCAACAACATTCAGTTACAATAGCTAATGATAAAAATAAGTATAATGGAAGGGAAAGAAAACTTGTTTCATTTAAGGACTTAACAATGTGTTCAGGACAAGACCTGATTAGGACAAATTACCTCATTATTTTCTTTTTACGAAGTGTTCTGTACAATCACTTCAGGCATGTTGTACTGTCCAACGGTGTGAGAAGATCTAAGGTCTGAAAGTTCATTCCTGTGAAAGTGACAAAGAAAATACATTTTTAAATGTGGAAAAAAAATCTGACCATCCTGATGACTGTGGATACTGACAGTAGTGACAGATACTGTACCACACACATATTCTATTGTATTATTCTGCTTTTGCACTTTTTTAGGAGAGACAATTAAGTACTTTTTGCATGACAGTGCTGAAAAAAGTGACAAAAAAAAAATTACTTTCCCTGCAAACTTGAACATTTTTTTATATTTATTTCTTTCAAAATATAATTTTTAAAAAGCATTGCAAAGAAAATATTTTTTGGTGAAGAACTCAATGTGAGTTTTTCCTGACACACTCAAGTAAAGTGGCAAACATGCCCCAACATTGAAGACATTCAATACAAGACACTGGCCAATCTACAGTAACATGCCTAAAGCTCCAAGGCTTGGACCCCAAGCTTGGACATGGTGTTCCTGGCATGGAGAATCTCACTCCATCCAGCTATTTCTGCTGTGTCTTATGTCTTGCTAATGTGGGCACAGCCAAACATACGGAGTTTCCATGACAGACAAGAGGGAAAGCTGAAGACAGGACTTTCTAGCCCAGCCTCACAGAATTAATTGCGATCAGAAAACCCACAAGGCAAACCTCTTCTTGCTATGTAGGTGTGGGTTTGTTGTTTCTTCTCTTCTGCTTCTTTCTTTCATCGCTCCTGAATGGCTTGAAACTGACAGCATTATAGGGTTTGTATTTTTGTTATCCAGGTGATACTAGGATATTTAGAGTAAAATCTTGACTCAAAATTCTGTCAGAAAAAAATTCTAGGTTCTTTTCACTTCAGCAAAACAGATGAAGAGCTGGCCAGCAGTGAGAAGCACACCTTCTCGATGGTTTATTACTCTCACCAAGAATGAGGTGGAGATCAGTTCTTCCCTCAAAGTCCATCAGCTCTGAATATTTGGCATAAAGACAATGTGAACACCAGGAATGGAGCTGAAGGATGAGGGATGCAACGTACTCAGGAGTGGGAGAGTTTCAAGATTCTTAAAAACCTTTGGGATAGAAGCATAAACAAATTACAACATGGTAAACTTATATTCTGAAAGGAAATTCATCCTATGGATGGTTCCCCTACCAAAAAAAAAGACCCCAACCAACCAAAAAACTCTAACATTTACTCACTGAAAGTGGTACCTCCTTTTAGGCACTGTTGTTTCACATACAACATAGGCAAGATAGTGCTGATAGAGAAAATCTATTTCTCACTAACTGTAAATTCAGCAGGCTATGCCATCTAAAGCACCAATCTTCGGTAATACAGAACTAGGACATCTCTAAAAATAAACCTTTTTGCATGGAAGATTTAAAAAAAAAGTCAATCTCGTATCTTCAATAAATGCTTACTAAAGGGAAAAAATAAATCCACTGAGACTTAAAACACAAGCTTATAACAAGGCTCTTTTTAGTTAAAGTTATGGTCCTTTCCAAAGAAAGCTATGGAGAAAAAAGGAGTATTACTGTAGAAGAGATAATTTTGTTAGTTCATTTGTATAATTAGAGGTTTAAACCATGAGGATCAGCTGTGTTCTGGCTTGAAATGTCAAATGGGAAGATCCTGAGTATTCAGATTTTAGGAATTAGGCCAAAAAAAGTTTTAAAATTGGAGGGTGTTTTGGAGGAGTTTAAAGTCTCTCTCAAGTAAACTTAAATGAATTAAATGTAATTTTTCATGACTGATTAGAGTGTACATTTGACCATCAGTTGCATCTCACATTTTGCTGCCTACCAGCTGGAACAGATAAGACCATAACTTCGTTACAGCTACCTTGTGGATCAATTTAATCATATAAAATCTTATAGCACAGATGCTCAAGTAAAACAATACCAGCTGCTGGCTTCTGCTCCTGTCAAGTTGCTTTACCCCTTTGCTTCTCCCTGTGCTATACAGCCCACCCCTGCTGCATGGGGACTGCCTTTGAAAGATGCTATCTGCAGGAACAAGCTGATGGTTTTTTCCTGCCTAACATCCAAGATGCACGGTCCTTGAAGGAGCACCAGAGACACAGGGCTTCATAAACTCAGATCTTACCAAAGGAACCTCCTGAAAAAAGAGGTTATCTGAAAATGTAGAGGACATTTATTTATTTATTTATTTTGTGAACAGATAAGTTAATAATACTGTGAGGACAATACGCACCTATCTAACTGCTTGAAATTACTCCCTTCCTCAAAGAAGAATTCTGCAAGGCTCTGGCTCTAGCTAAAGAACAGAGCAAGCCTTCTCTAAATTAGGCATTTGGATTTTCAGGATAAAATGGCTTAATGTCATCTTTGTCACTGGCTATACAGCAAAACAATGGAAGGTGAAGCATTGTTGCAAACAAGTAAGGTAACAGAGCTCATCAACATGCAGCACTTCTTACTATGCAGCACAATTGCAAGTGCATCACATTTGAATGGTACCATTTATCTTTATAACCTTTTCTTGCCAGACTGTATTTCATTTCTTTCTTTGTCTGACCTCCAGCTCCTCTGCCAGAGGTGGTAGAGAAAATATGCAGCAGCAACGGGAAAGACAGCAGAGGCAGAGAGAGGTATCACTTTATACTGCAGAGTTTGTGACTAATCGTCAAGTAGCATCTCCTCAGAATTAACATAATCTCTGAAAGGTTCCCATATGTTTGAGGCTGACTGTGTGCATGTATGCTAATCAGCTTCAAATTATAATCAGGATATTAGAACACAACTTTGCTAAGCAAACGGCTGAGAAGATCAGCAAATATTCGTCAGTGAGAAGAAAACAGAGCTTTGGAGGGGAGAATCTGATTTCCATCAGCTTCTGGCTGATCAGCATAAAGCTTCGGGAGGGAAAGAGCCCTCACAGTGGAAGCACTGAGGGCTACTAGGCTGATGGGACTTCTCCCTCACATCTGAGGAGTGTGGTAGCCAGCCTGCATCTCTCCTGTTTCCCTCCAACAACCGCAACAACAACAACAAAAATTACCTGCAATGCAGAAGGGAAGTTGTTTAGATAAAATCTCCTTGCCACAACTGGTGAAAGGATTTCTTTTTCTTGTGAGACCCTGAAACAAGCCACACAAGTTGCCTCAGAGAGCAGCAAGGTGCTGAGTGATTCAGTTTTCTGCACAACTTCAGAAGGTCAATATGCTTTAGTCCAGTCAAGCTGGCATCAGTCGGTCTTCTCTCCTTCCCAGACCTGGGGACTTCTCTTGCACGGGACTCCAGCAACCCCAGTAGCACAGCCCAGTGTACCACAGGCAGGCAGCTGCACACCCACTCGGTGCCCTTTCTGGGCTGCTTGCAGCTACACACAGCCTTTCTCACATGTACCTTACATGACATAAACAGAGTTGATGAAGATGGTAACTTGAGCTTCTCATTTTTTCTTGCTTTACACTTGGTCCCCTTCTTTGGCAGGTTCTGGAGGCCTCTGTGTTGGAAAGAGCAGGTGTGTAAGTAGCTAACAAGATATTCATTAGCATGAGGTCTTGACAGAGACGACTACATCACTCCCATGATTGTTTTGCAGCATCAAGCTTTAAGGATCACCTTATTTACAGCTAGAAAAATTACCTGCAGCACTACTGCTGGGAAACTGAAGCCTACAGTAAAATTCAGCTTCCATTTCAGTTACTCTACATTGAATATTCCTCTTGGAAATCCAGAGGGCAGGTACATTGTCTGTTACACATTTTATATAAAGACAATCAGAATGAGGTATCTGGGCACTGACCTGCTTGATTTTATTTTTCAGCTTTCTCTCCTCCCCACCCCCAACATATATTTGTGAAGCATGAAATACTTTCACCCCTCCTGACTCAGTTCTATTATTTTTTAGTCCTGACAGAACACTTGAGGTTGGTAAGTGAACTGTGCTAGGCTGGGTCATGTTTTCAAATGAAGAAAAAAATGACAACCTTGCAGTAGATTGATATAATTTTGGTTTCATAGCTGACAATCATTTTTCATCATTGTTTCAAGCACGGAAGATTTAGCAATGGCTGCATAAAACTTCAGTGACACAAACCTTTGATGCTATGACAAGCAGCTTTTCTTTTCTCCCTGTCACACACACTGCAGCCACAAATTACTCCCTGGCAATCCTAGGTGAGGATTATGAAGATTATTAGAAAAAGCTGAGGCTTAAAGTGTTATTAAAGGTACCTTTGCTTTTCAGCAACATGTGAACAAGCAATTGTGTTTTTCACAAAAAGCTCAATTTTCTTATTTTAACATGCTGTTCATTTTTCTCTCCCTCAACTTGATCTCTTTGGCTGGGCATTTTCACCTTAAATTCCAAGTAATCAAACTGTCATGAGCATCACCTACTAAGAGAAAGCACTGAAACAAACAACAAAAGGACATTAGCAATCTGCTTGTGAGCTGCAAACACATGCACAGTAGCTGAGCAGAGCACATGTTTTTTCTGAAAGGCCAGTTGTGCTACTTAAACTGTGAACTCTGCAGGAGAAAGCTATGTGGGAATATAGAGTTAGAATACAGAAATGTATTTTATTTTAAACTTCTTACATTCAAGACAATTTGTTTGCCTTGGCTCGAGCTCCATGTGGCTCTGTCCAGAGGTTTCTTGTGAAGGCCAATGTAAATTAAACAGGTAAAATGCCACACACCTGTCACAACAAAAGCTGGCTTTTAAAACCCCCCAACTTTTCCAGTAAATTCTTTCACCTAAACAGTGTGTACTCTTACTTTCTGTTTCTTTTTCACCTTTTTTTTTTTTTTTAATCTGCAGTTTTCCTTCATCAACAGCATCTGCAGATCACTGCGCTCTGTAGCTTGGTATGACACTGGCTCTATGGATGTAGGCACTGTAGACCTTTGAAGCACACATTCCCCTGACTCCTATTGTAGGTTTTGAGATGCAAGTCTCTCAGATTTCCATTTCATGACCATAAGTGATGTTTATCACCCAAATGGGCTTTAGCCATAAGATGAGGATAACAAAAACTCTCTAAGCAATTGATCTTCCTAATGTTACATAAGGAGGGGAGGTTAAAGAATATCAGCATCTTGCTGAAAGCCTTGAGAAACAATATTGAAGAGTCTTATTAAAATCTTTAAATCTGAGAACGATGATTAGGCTCCATTGCAATTATTTTACTGGAAACTACTCTTTTTGAACAACCTTTAATGCAATCTAGGAGGAGCAGTTTAGTGAAGGGATGGAAGTAAGACTAACAGTAGTAGCAAGTCAAAGAAATAGGCTTACATTTGCAGATGAGTGTTTTGTACACATAATCATGTGCATATCAATACTTGATCACAACCAAGTATTCAGATCCCCAAAAGCTGTGTTTATCCAATGATAGGACTGGGTAATTCATTCCAGATGCCTCAAAGTTCATTGCTCGTAACAATTAAAGTGACCTCATCAGAAAGTAGACAGGGATGAAAGATCAAATCAAACACTTTCCCTATCTTACACCTTAAGGAGTCAATGAGACTATCCACACACCATTTATGTGATCAGGTTTTGGTGTGATAGTGCTCTCACTTCTTCCCAAGTATGTAATTATCAAACACCCAAATAAACTCCTCAGGATAAACCTACAATTCAAAAAAACATTCACAGAAAAGAGCTGTTGAATAACATTTGACATACACATGAATCCATTTGAGGATAACCCCCAATCTGCAAAATTAATTGACTAAATTATATATGGTTAATTATTCAGCCATCTTTCAGCACACAATTTTCCCGCTCCCTCCTCCGACAAATTCCTAGAGCGATCAAAATGCTGATCACAGGCCATGAGTTTATAGAGCCTCTTGCCTTTACATCTCCCTCCCAGTTTCTTCCCTCCAGCCCTTTAGTAAGCAAACCTTTCTGGTTCAGTAATTTGACGAACCAGTGAAAATTTTACTTGCAATTATATAACTGCTGCAAGGCACTCCAGTCAGCAGGAATGCCATCCAGGAGATTCACAGCTGTAAAAATACAGAAACAGCCACCGGTCCCTGCCATAGGACTTCCATTGGCTATGCAGCCCATAGTTCTGAGCTCTTTGATTTATTGGAATGAGAAGCAATGTGAAAACACTGTCAAGCTTTTGGAGCCACTGAGATATTAGACTGTTCCATTCACGTACATCACGAGCATGAAAAGCACAGGAATCTGGTAGGCTATAAATTATAAGATCCTGGGGGTGTGGGGTGAGAGGAGAATCATGAGGGTAAACTTAGCTTGTGATTAGCTTTAAATCCTGAGAAACATTAAACAAACTCAGGCTTTTTTGTGACTTACACCTTCCCTTTCCCACTGTCCCTTTATTTATAACTCCTGGCTTGCAGCCACTTGGGCCAGCAGGATCTGCCTGCTCTGTTGAGCTCTTTTTACCTCGTCTCCTTTGGAAACCAGTTATTAAGGTCTTAGTGTTGATGGTTTGTTTTTTTTTTAATTCTGCTGTGATGGTCTGACTTACAGAAGGTGCTGCTTTGGCTGACAAGGCCTTCCACCCAGCTGTGGCCCTATCACACTCTTCCCCTCACAGATCCTGTAATTTTTTTAGGGATCTTTCTAGTCAAGAGAAACAAACTCTCTTTTCCTACCCGGTTTGCACAGGGGCTGTTTTTTACTATTAATATAGTAGCTCTCTATTAAAGGGTAAACTGCAGCCACAAAATTCATGTTGCACAGATTTCTAAACCTGAATTATAGTGACAATTTATACTAGAACCCATGGTCCAAGCCTTTGTAGTCCATTTTCAGACACAAACCATCCCCAAAACTTACACCAGAAATGGGGTGTTAGATACAAAGTATAAGGTTCTGCATAATATGTCTCTTCCTCAACTCTAATCCTGTTTCCAGGTGTTCTTCCTCTGCATTGAACCATTACAATTACTCTGAGACAAGCCAGCCCTCTTTTCGCTCGCATCCTGCACACCAGCATGAAACCACTGAAAATCCCTGCTCTCCCATCCCTGTCCTTGCATACTTCACAGCCAGGTGCAACAGATTTCTTCAGTTTCCTAAAATCAATAGTGAATCCAGCTGGTCCTCTTGCAGCTAACATTACCAAAGAAGCCAACCCAAAGTCAGAGTTTAGAGCCAGGATGCTCTGCTACACCAGCTGCTTACATAAGCTTAAATAACAAGGCAGGCTCTAAGGAAGGAAAAGAGAAAATAAAATATCTGTACCAGTAAAAGATCTTTTTACCTCATTTCTTTCTGACTTGTTTTAGAGTTTTCTACAGCAAACATTATGAACTATTTAATCCCAGTTCTTTTCTGATACAGATTACAGATTCTCACAGCTTCATTTTTTTGTTATTGCAGTTCTTTATACAAATGTCATAATTCGTACCTTCAGCTCCTCAGACAAAAGGGACCTTTTCAACAGAGTACAGGAGTAGCAGTGGAATAGACCTCCTTACTGCAGAGTTTTCCTTTTAATGTATTTCCTGGGATTCACTTCTTGGTTGATAAGGGGAGAGAAGGCAGGTGAGCTTGCAGTTTTGGGAGGGACAACTCACTGCAGTCCTTAACCAGCCATTTTGCAGGTAATTTTCTGTAAGGTAGCTCTCTTCCACATCATAAATAGGCTTGTTTACTCTTCCAACTTCTCATTCCTAGTACTTTCAATGTATCTTAAGTAGAGAAGCAACCAGATTCTGTCCTTGGATAACAGCCCAGTTCTCCTTGACTTCACCAGAACTTGTGGACTATCTGAGGAAAGGATTTAGCTCAGCATAGTATTTACACTCCATGCGAGTCATTAAAACAGCCACTAGCTCCTGTTTCATGAGCAAAGATATAAATTCCAAGTCATTACATAAACTGACTTTATAGTGCATTTACAGAGGCCATTAACTCAGCTACAGCCCTCTGCTCACCCTTCAGAGGAGGAACAGGGATGACATCTTCCAAAACAGCAACCCACTACTCTCGTATCTTGACGACACAAACCAGGAGAAACCCTGTGCACCTCACTCACTGCCAGGTCCCCAGTGAGAACTTGAACTAAATTCTGTAGCACTCCTGGGAAAACAACCTGATTTTGGAGCTGATCCAACAAAAATGAAAAGGTGAGAGTGTGTGTAGGTACTTGTGGGTATGACTGCTACATAGCAGAGTAATTTCCAGGACTGTCTCAGATGTCCTTTTCTCCATCTGTAAAATTAGGTCAGTACTCCCTCACACGTAAGTGATAATGAGATGAAAGATGCTCGAAGATTAAGTATAGTCCATAAAAACATGGACAAGTGTAATTTGGTATAAACTGGCAGCAACTTTAAAATTCCAAGGGCAATTCAATTCACTTTTTTGAGTGTTTCAAAACAGTAATGTCTACTCTGCTACTGTAGTTTGCTTGGCAAATCCACAGCTGTTGAAAAGAAGTCATGAGGGGAAGCGGGGAGAAGCTGGAGTTTTTTGTAAGAAATGATGAGGGGCAAATTAATTCATCTTGGCTATGAATTTTGCATCAGCAGATTTCAGTGCGAAGTTAATTGTAGTAAACAGTTTATATTCTCCCCCTAGCTGTTGTTTTGAGCTATCTTCTGATGCTTACTGACCTCCCTGAATTGCTTTAGAGGCCGTTCACATTGAGATTTCTTTGCAGCTGATACCCCAAGGCTGGCATCTTCAGGCTAAAAACCCACACTCAGCTCAGTGGAGCTGTGCTGATTGATATCTGAAGGTCTGATTTCTCATTAAAGAGCAGAAAAGTTGGCTTCTGAAAAACAGTTCTGTGATGAAGGTGGAGTCTGCTATGAACTTGATGGCCCCAGAGTTTCAGACAACAGCTTTTAGAATTTTCTGTGCAGACAAACAGCCTGTAAGAGCTACCCGCTTCCATCACCTAACCAGTCATAACTCACTGCCTGCACAGTTGTGCCAACAAACTGATCACAGGGTGATCAAATATGTGAAATCAGCAAATTATTTCAAGATGAAATGAAAATAAGTTAAATTTAACTCATTTACCTAATCCAGTTATAGTACAGCTCCAGAAATAATTTCATGAGCACAGCCAAGAGAGCAGGAGTTTGTGAACATCCCTAAAAATATGGAGATTGTGGAAAAAAAGCACCACTTTTGATAGCTTTCCCAGCAACCAGTTCTGAGCAAAATACCCTCACCTGCTACCACCAAGAAGCACTCAATGAGAGCCCTTAGCCTAGTAGTAATCAATTAAGGAAAAGATGGAAAATAGAGGCTTTCCTTATGACACTCACTCTTCAGGGCTGCATGTCCATCATTAATAGCCAAGAAAAACTTTCTTCCGGATTTCTTTGTGCCATTTCCAGGGTTCCTCATACTGATGGTTGGTGGCATGCTGAAGACTTCTTCTTTCCAGAGCTTTAAATAAGGCGCAGACACAGAACTCACTCCAACTTGGATTTGACACTTTTCCTCCAGATTAAATAGGCTACTCACAGAGACAGACAACTCTCTAACTTCAAAGCTCCTGTCTTAGCTAACAAGAAACAAATTGCTTCCCCAGTGACTTCTTTCAAGGGAATAATGCAGGATAAACCTGTGATATTTGCATTAATTCATCTTTAAACACAAAATGGAATAGATTCTCTTTCTTTAATATATTTTCACGTTATTTAAATGGACTTGTTTTAAAAAGCAGTAACATGTTTGCTTTGGGGATATTTTGCATTTATATTTACCTTTTTGTCTGGCAGTTCATTTTATGGGAAGATCTGTTGGAACTAAAGCAGTTGAGGATTACAAAGATTTTAGAAAGGATTTACATCTGAGGCTACTTTCATCCTGGTTTTTGGTAATGCTACTTTTCTCAGTTTAGTGACATTTACGGATATTGGAAATCTTTCAGTGACAGAGCACATCAGCAATCTCAGCTGCCTGAGGAAAGCGGGGCTTTACTGCACTTGTCCCGATACCTACTGGCTATAGAGCAGTTTTGATCAGCAAATATCAAAGCACTTTGCAGGGATGCTCAATTTCATCCTCCCATTTCTGCAGCAGGAGAAACAGAGATATGGAGGCGTGAAGAGAACAGCATTGTTTGAAGGCCAGCAGAAGAAGGGTTAATTTTTTTTTTGTTTGCTCACAACAAACACCATAGGTTACAAGGTGTTTACTCACTCTGTCCTCTCCAGTTATGTCAAAGTACTTTGAGACCATTAATAGGGTTTTCCTTCTCTATGTAGCTTTGTTTTAGGATTCACTGTCCTGTTAATTACCAACACATCCCTCTGCTGCTGGGGGGACTCTGCTGCAGAGCAGGTATAAAAGGGAACCATGTATCACCCCAGTGCACCGTCAGCATCTTTTAGTTTAATCTGACAGTAAAAATGGACTTAAGTAAAATGCTGTCAATGGAAAGACCCAAGGAAAGATTAAATTCTGGACTGAAAAGTGTATGTGTGCGTAAATCTGTAAGATTGTGTGAGTTCAGACATCCATCAAAGTGAAGAAAACCTTTCAGGGGCTCAGCTCCTCTTCAGGCTGAAGAGCTTCCAGGCTCATCTCATGGGATTGCTGTCCTGAGAACACAGAGCTGTTTTGCTGTTTTCCTTGCTGACCTAACTAAGCCACAGCAGCAATGCGCCGTGTCACACAGTGTCAGCTATGACACCCCACTGCCTGAACAGCTGCAGCTCTCCTAGCCTTTGTTTTATCTCTTGATTAGCTGCAAGAAATTAGCTATCACACAGAAATCAGATTGAATCAGATTGCATTGTTTGGGAACAGTATTTGTGCAAAGACTCTCTGGAGGCAGACACGAGGTAGTATTGTGGGTTTTTTAATAAAGTTCACAACTGAATATTATGAGGTGCTGGAGGAGGGTGTGGGAATCAACACCTCCATCACTTGGTAAATGCTTTTGAGCTCTTTACTGCCTTTAAAATTTAGTGTTTGGCCACTCCAATTCCTATCATGTGCAAATGTTTCCTATATTAACAGGAGAAGAGTGATTTGTGGGCAGTGAATGGGAAACAGGACATCAATTTAACGGGGCCATATGGGGTTAGCACAAAATGACAGAACAGCAGGAAGCAGTTAAAAGCTTCCCCCTCAGCAATCAAAGCCCTGCAATTTTGAGTCTTTTCCTCCAATCAAGTAGTGTATTGATGAGAAACCGGTTCTGATAATGACCTTTGAAAGACCTCATTCTGCCCTTCTGGGGTAATTCATTGCTCTAACTATGGTGTCCTAACAGGAGCTCAGCAAAAGCACGTTATCTACACAATCACTTGAGAAGCATGGCAAATGGTAGAAACCAAGGGTAGGAGATTTCTTTTCCCTTAACTTGGCTGGCTTTTGGTTTGGTTTCTTTTTTGTCTGTTTGTTTCTTTCCTTTGAAGGGTGCTGATCTCACACTGGCTATGTGGGCATTGGGTTTTTTTACGCACGTCTTTCTCCTACCTGTTTGTCCCAGATCACTGAAATTATGGATAGACTATCCTACTAATTCTTCAGTCCTACTGTAACCTAATTCACCAGTTCCTTCCTGTGTTGCATATTTTTATATGTCATTCTACAAGAGTGCCTCCCAGACCAAGTCATACTCACATTTCATTCCAAGCTTTAGTTCAATTAATTTCCCTTCTTTGGCAGTGCTGAAAAGAAATACTTCTTACAAAGGCAGACACAGAGCGCGACATGCCAGCTTTCTGGGGTGGGAAACAGTAGGTGTTTGCTCTCAGCTCTTAGGAGTCATATTTCTTTAGAAAATTCACCTTCAACCAGTGACAAGAAGCTTGCCAGTGCAGTAGTCTGTTACTGGAAAATATTAGGAAGGAATCAGAACAACACAGTACCCTTCAACTGATTTTACTGACCATTCCACAACTCTACAGGAGAGCTCCAGTTTTCAGTTTTAAGCTTCTGCCTGTTCCCAGTACCCCTAAGTAGCTATATCCATGATCATTTTTACTGCTCTTGAGGAGTTATGCTTGTAAAATGGGAACAAAAATGACTGCTGTGAGTTTGTAGGAACCCCAACTTTTAAATACCTCATCTCGCACTTCAATGATTTTTAGAACTCCTAATTCCAACTCAGAAATGCCGTGAAATGCTGACCCAGTATGAACTCACTCTGTCAGTTCATATTTGTTCAAAACACTGGCAGGCTTTATGCCAGATCTGGGATCATCCATCCTCCCCCACAGCTGGCAGAGAGGTGACACAGAAATCACAGAACTTGTAAAGGCCACCTTGTGTACCCCAGCTAATTCACTAGAAAGGCATCATGTTGAGCCCTTGCCTGATTGACGTCAGTTCAGTAGGAGCATTTAATGAGCGAACACAACACCCTGCTACTGCTGTCCTTGGAAATACAGTGGGTGCAGAGAAAGCATCCTCTCTCACCTGTGTCTCAGGACTCCTGCTCTTTGCCATCTTACTATGAGCCAATGAAAACTGTGCACAGAAGAGTGAAGGAGAGTGTGTGGGATGGCAATTTCATGTTATAATTGAAAATTGTTTTCCTAAGCAGGGTCAGCGAGCCTACTCATGCCATGGCACCAAGGAGGAAAAACAGCTTATGTAGCTTATTGTAAAGAAACTACTGCATGAAACATGGAGGACAAAGGCAGAAACACATATGGGGTTTATTCTAAAGCAGCAAAACAACTTCTCCCTTTGCAGGGTCTTGGAAAGTCTCAAGCATAAGCACTTTTTAAAATCATTTAAATTGTTGTTATGACAGTATTCTTATGTCTGTTGATTTGGCTCCCATGATGCCTGAATAGTTCTCCTGAAGCCAGTTTACTGCCTATTGTCTGTGCCTGATGAGAGCTGTTATTTCTGATATTTTCCCCCTGTATTCCAGATCTCTGAACTTCATTTCTCTCCCTCAGCATCACTTGTCCATAAGCACGAATGGTGTGTGATGCAAGTGCCATCACTAGCGTGCCCTGGTGGGTAGGAAGAAAAGCAAGAACATGTCACACATTAGCTTAAGACTTGCAATCAAAGGGCGATATCTGCACATCTGGAAGCACCTTTATATTATGCTACCTCACACTCTGGGAGTTCTGCAGGATTTACTCTTTCAAAGCTAAATAAGAGTTCCTTGGATTATTTTTTTATTATTTTTCAAAGCCCTGCTACAGAAACAAGCTAGACATGCCAAGTTCTAGTTTGCTACTAAATTATTTTATCGCATCACAACTTCATAAGAAAAAGGCATTAGAGAAGAAAGCAGTTTCCATGTATGCTTTCAAGGCAGACATGAGTCCTGCCTCTTACCAACTCCCCTGAGCCCACTGGGACTGCTGACTTTGTAAAGACTGAAGCAGGAATTAGCCTTTGCAGAATCACAACTTTTACACCCTACAAAAAGTGAATTAATGCTCATTTGTCTTTTTGAGCACAACCAGGACTTGGCTGGAGAAAGTGAGGCTAGGGAGTGCTGAAACACATACACACAGGAGAATTATCCTGCCTTCTGCCATACCAGGTCAGCATTCAGCGCATCGAGTAGCTCATGCACACAGCTCAGTAAAGCATTGGGATATCTCAGCCTCTGCCAGTCCTTTCCTCAGAACACAGGGAATCACTGGGCTGCCATCACATGGAAGCCTCTGGCACTGAGCAGGAATAGAGAGCTCAGGGAAGAGGAGAGCTTTGTACTCTCCCAGAATAACAATACAATGCAAAATGGGATTCATGGTTGTGAAAAATGACAATCACATGCCATTGAGCAGCCCAGTTATAACCTTCAGTCACAGAGAGCATTATGACACAGGATACCTGTTCTTCCACTCATGGAACCAGCGTGCTCACTGAAGCTGGGAGCTTCCATGGCTGCCTTCATGCAGTGGCCCCCGTTGCATTTTTTGCCTTCCATGTCTATGTGGCGTCAGAACTGTCAGACGTGCTGTTCAGGATGCGGTTGCTCTCAGCATCAGGCAACGCAAGGTGTTTGCCCCGCAGGGAAATGGAAACCCTTCCTCTGTACTTACCCACTGCATCACCACTGAAGATAGCTCCCCATGCAAGCCCCTGTTTGTTGTTAGGCTAAAAGCAGCCACAGCTATTTTTGAAACGTTGACGCTCCCCAAGTACAACTTAATGTTACTGGAAAGCTTTAAAATTACATCTGGAAAATTGCAATTGCTAGTATCTGTCCAAATGCAAACTCTATTGGGCCAGGATGGAAGATACCTGAAGGGCATCTGTGTTATCTTTGTCTATAGGAAACAATTAGAAATCTATTTTTAAAATATTACAATTAAGGGCTTAATATAAACACATTTCTGGTGCTATCAACAAGCCCATCAGACTTCAAGCTATTTCAGAATACAGCAAAATACCTGGTTTTGGTTTTCCTTACTGCTGAACAGACTATGGGCAATTTACACGCACTTTCTAATAATAAAAATACTTTATCCATACTATGCATTTTATGTGCAATGAATTTCATACACAGGTTGTAAAAATCTACATAAAGCTTCATAAAGATTTACTATTTTGCCTATAGATTCGTAGACAAAGATAAAGCATACTAGCAGAAAATCATGGGGGCGGGCATATCAAATGTGATGAGCAGGAGTTTTGTACGATTCCATAGAAAGCTTTCTACCTATATTTTAGATAATCAGATTACACTGGGATTTCAAAAGTAATTTGCCTTTCTTGGGCAGTTGTGTTTTGTGAATAATCACACAAATTGAACACTGCAAATGAAAATCCTGGGTTTATTAAGGTCACTAGGGCAACTCCTACTGATTTCGATTGAGCTGGGGCCTCACTTTACGAAGAGGTCTTGGGGAGAAAATAAATTCAGACTTCTGGAAATGAAGCAGAGTGCCAAAAAGCCTTTTTTGAATTTTATTTTCACCATGGTCAGACTGCCACGTGAGAAAGCAGCTCCTTTCATTGCCTTCAGGAAATCAGCAGGTATTCCTGCTACCACTGATTGCTTGCAAGCATGGTAGAATAGGCTGGCTTAAAAGCTGCTGCTTTTCTCAAGTGGTCAAATACTGCTGATGGTCTAAGTCCCCACCTCACCCCAGTGCCAGGAACTGGCACACATATGCTTCCCAGTGTGGAGGACACCACTAAAGAATGGTTATGTGACTGAGGATGTGAACAGCCGGACATACTACGGTTGATGCCGATTACAGATGGAAAAGTACAGAAGAACAAGATGAGACCTAAGTGGTAAACAGGGAACAAAGAAAAAAGAATACCATGAGAAAGAGAGCACCATGAGTTATGTGAAGGCCCTGTTTTCAGTTCGGTTCCCAAAACATTCTCGTTCCCATGTTGTTTTTCAGAAGCTAGCTGAATTCTCTCAAAACAGTCTTGTTTGGTTCTCATACTCTTAGCTCCTATCTAGAACCCCTGATCAGTAAACTTAAAACATGTTTTTCTGCTAAGTACTAACCAATCAATACTTGCAAAAACAAGTTGCTATCCAATCATGTACTAACACTAAAATTGATGTAATGTAGCTAAAGAGTATAAAATCATATTCAGTTCCTGCAAATAACTGAGACAGTAAAAGGTAGTCACTACCTTCGGTCTCCCAGCGTCTTCTTTTCCAACATCCCTGCACCACTGAACGCAGAGGTAGAGCCGTGTCAGTCTCTTACGAACATCAATGTCATAAAGCAAGTGTCTAGCTCTTCTGTCAGATTTCATCCAGGACCAAAGGAGAGTGCCCCTATGGATGAGATTGGCTGGCCTTCATTCATCTTGTCCACTTAGCTCTTACCTGTTTATCAGAGAGACTGAGGCTGCTAGCAGCCCCGATCTCCTGTAACATACCTAGCTAGGCTGCTGCCACCAACACGGTCCTTTCTGCACCAAATCACCCTGACAGCTAGCACAGAGTTAGGAGCTGGTATCATTAGCACATAGCAAGGCATAGTACAGTTCTAACTTGGAACTGGCCTCAAGCAGATGAGAAGCACTGGACACATCAGGGAATTTGGATTAAGAATGTAGCAGTGTGATACCGAGTATTGCAGAAAGAAGTCTAGAAAAGCAGCTTACCAAAAGTGGCAAGTTGGATGCCTGCAAACATGCTTTAGTCTGAATGTTTGAAATCTACAGGTACTGTTTTCACTGGGGCAGACTATCTCAAATTTCCATGTCACTCTATCACACTGCGGAGTATTTCTTACCACTGGATAGTAACACCTGAAAAGTCTTGGAGATGACACCATGAAGTGGGGCTTCAGCTTCACTGACTCTAAAAGTACTTAAAATTAAGTTTCAAAACTCCTGGAAGAAAATTTTAAGTAAAAAAAAATAGTCAGAATTCTGAATAATATTACATAATTAACTTTTCATCAGAGAACAGCCTGTTGGCACTAACCATGTCCTTTATTCTGATGCATCAGGCTGAAAACCATGGCCTTTCTTGTGCCAACTGTCTTTTAGAATAAACATGAGACCCTCCCTCCTTCATCTCCACATCCTTAAGATTATTAATAGAACATTAAAATATTAATGCTAGTAGACAAGGTCTTTCATAAAGCACATAAATGAATTCATTCAGTCTAGCTCATTAGCTTAATCGTCATCCTTTTTACAATGTAGCTGATTAACATTTTCATTGTTCTTCTTTGTTTTTTCCTTAGACTTTTACTTCTTTGGGGATCAAAAGATCTCTGAATACATAAGCTCAAGAACTATCTGTGCACAACTGTAGAACAATAGAAATTGCTACAAGAAATCACTATGTAAAGGCTTTCATGGCTCATGCTTCAAAGATACTGCAGGAAACAGCCATTTATGAACCATGTTTATTTGTATGTTTAATGCGATTATACACATTCATGAGTCCAACAAGATCTGCACTGTGACATTAAAGATACAGTACAATAACATTCAACATGAGGTACTTCAGATTTATATATATCTGTCCTTTATAAATAATGCTGTAAGCCTGCTAAGGTCAAACACTGCTCCAGCACAAATGGGTGCTAGGACCTGAAGTTAGCCGAGTTCATCACCACAAAACGAAAAAAAAAAAAAAACCAAAACCCTAAAACAGTTCAGTGCAATAAGTATGCAGAAATTAGAATGTTTACTTAAATACTATTTGAGATATGCAGAAAGTATGTTATATTATACTCTCTTATCAAATATTCCCCTCACCAGGAAAAATCAAACATACTAGCAAAGATGGCCGGGTACAGTTTAAGACAGAATCTACGAAAGCATCTCTATTATTGACATTATGCTTACATTCCAGGTTGCTATGGCTGATGCTTGCAAAATATCAATGTACTCAAGCTTGGATGCTACTGTTAAACCAACCAAATCCACACTCAGACACCTAAGTGCCCCAATGTCCTACAGTGACTGGTACTAGCCACCTTCTTATGTACCAGTACCTGTTAGCATCAAGTGGTGCTCAGAATCAAGCTGCACAGTTGGGGTGCTTATGCTTAATTCCTCCATATTGAAGAACTATATATGCATCAGCTCCTAAAACCTGGAATGGACTCAGAGGAATTAAGCTAGAGGTAGCTTTCATCCTACTTTGTCAAAAAGATTTTATAAGAGTACAAAATAAAAATAATAATTAAATAACAGCTCATATTCTACATATTACAGATACATAGTATTCTGATCTCCTAACTTCTGTTCCAGACAGTGACTGTAGTAGATACCTTTATCTGCAGACAAGTAAAAACCAAAAAATAAATTAAAAGCCAGAACCCAAGTCTAATTATACCAATGCAGTACTCTGATTTGTCTTACCAGATGAGGCACCGTTTTTTTTTCCAAACAATGGAGAATGCAGCTTGCTACTGCAAGCAACTTGTCAATCTGATCACTGCTCAGAGTAATTACACCTACAACTGCTTGCTATAAGAAAACTTAATCAGCTGATTAGCATCTTTCTCTGCTTTCAAAAATATTTAAATAAATGGAACTGCTGCTCAGATATTGTCTAAAAGTAGATGACCATTACCTCATAACAATCCCTTTTGCCATCTCTTCCAACAACTCCTTTCAGTCCACACAATTTATACAATTGTCTATTTTAGGTTGCAGTTCCAAATATAATTAACTGGAGGGTTTTTTAAATCTCTCTCTGGGAGTTTTCCATAGAGCATTCTGTTTAGATTTCACTAACAGTCTGGATTATGTACATCTGTTACAAAAAAACAAAACATTTTTCTATGTATTTAGAGGTTATTTACATTTCAGAAAGCATTTTGCTTACACACACGTATTTATGTACATATATAAAACATAAAAATCTAAGATGGGTGAAAAGCATAGATCTAGCAGAGAGGTTTTTTACCTGGCTCTCCATTTATTACCTAGAGAGATCAGGGCTTTGGCCATAGTGTTTGATGTCTATTCTCCAGCTTTCCTTACTTCAGATAGCATTTCAGACACTGCAAAGATGTATCACCACTTTATGGTGGTAAGGGCCTAGAATTCCAACCGTCAAGAAACACTTAAGAGTAACAGTATTAAACTGGTAAGAAATCATATAGGAAAAACATTTTTATTACAAAACTGACAAGTGAGTTCAGGATTATGCTACATTAATGTGTTCATATACTATAACATTAATTTTCAGTCTGTCTCAAGAATCATTTGGTCCTCTCATGCCATTAAAACATATGCAACAAACAGAACCCTTTTGGGAATTGAAGTAACAATGAAATGCTTTACAACACATAGCGTGCCTCTGAGAAGCAACTGTCCCAATGCAATGGTGAAGGATTTCCTTATGTTTGAGTAGTACCTGTATTTTTTACTTATACTGGTTTCCTTCCCTGATAAGTCATGAACTTTAATACTTTTCCAAAACTCATACAAACAGGAAGCTTGGGGAGAACCAAATCAGACAAGGAAAAGGTTCTGTAGCACATAATCCTCTGATGTGTAACCATAACCAGTTGCAAAGAGATCCAACATTAATGCATTAGGGTAGACTTTTTCCTCTCAATTATTCTCTGATGATATACACCAAATGTAACATGACCACTACTGGGAATTTTCTTTGTCTAAATTTCCACTGATAATGTATGGCAATAAAAAGAAATCTCATGTTGCGGGAAGGTAGAAAGTCCAAGACAATATTGGTGATTTTTTCTGCTCCTCCATAATCTGCCTTTAGAAGGAAGAAAAAAACCCCACCCAAAACAAGCAAAAATTATCCTGCATGAGATGATAGATAGTAATTCTCATTTACTTAGCAAGGGTTCAAAAAAAATCTATTCAAATAGCAAATCAACGTCAAAGTAGCAAAAACTAGGTCTTGGGAGTAGAGTTTCAAGAGCTGCATAAACAATTTGAACATGTGCAAGTACTTCCTGGCCTTCAAGGTGGGATGCCTAGAAAATGAACTCTGAGGGTGATTTCCAAGCCCACATCTACCACCCCTGTAAATATGTGCAAGCACTGTGGACACAGTCAGCACGCTGCATAGCTTCCTGAAAGCTGCTTGCTTCTCTCCATCTTCCGCTGCAGCCATCCCTGACAGCCGGCCACAGGATGAAGGTTTAAACCAATGCTTTTTCTCCTTACAACCGAAGCACTTCTTTCAGCTACCATGATCAAAAGCAGCTCGTTATTGGTATCTTTTAAGTCCAAAGAGCTGACAGAAAAGAAAGCTACAAAACAAGGCTCTTCATTTTCTACTCCCACCTCCCCAAATAATTACAAGTATAAAGCAAGAAATGGAGGAAGAGAAATCTGATCAATGAAAATAGTGTTTTGTGAAAGACAAAAGGGGGCATCCTCTGGCGATTCACAGGTGCAAAGAAAGGGTCAGCATCACCAGCAAACACGCACCTCTTACAAAGCCTTTAAAATTTGCTACTTCCTAAGAGCTTTCAGTTTAAAGTTAAATTTTATACTTAAAACTTTATCACCAATGATGCTACAAATATAGCAAGCTAGTAACTTGCCCACAGCATTTAGTTACATATTACCTGTGCTGATCAAACATCCACAGATAAAAAGCTAAGCGTCAGTAGGCCTGAACTAGACAGGTTCTTCATAGCAAAATGTTTTGTCTCCACACACTTTCATTCAAGCATAAAATATGAGTTCAGGAATTTGCCCTCCCTGTACCCCAGTGCCATTTGTACTGTCCGAAGAGCACTGAAACTGAACAGTCACCTTGCCACACTGAACTTCTGTCATTCCTTCTTGTCCAAAATAGCTGAGTTCGTTACCATCCAGAATCACACTAGCTGTGTAAAAGGTGTCAGGCTCAATCTGCACTGGATATTCAAACCACACAGGGAAAGTGTTACTAGAACCATCTGAGAAATATTTACTCAAGTTCTGGCCTAGGATAACTCCTTGTCGTTTGAGTTCAATCTTGGCACTGTACTCTGCTGATCCACAGCTGGAGCCATACAGCCCAAAGCCAGCAATAAACACTCTCTTATCAACGGCGAACTGGATGCTGTCACACCGGCCCCTGTAGCGCCACTGGTTGCTGCGGTAAGCACACGACTGGAAACGGTGGCATCGCTGAGGGACGAGGCCCTTCCGGGGCTTGCTTACAAACTGTAACTCTGGCTTCTTGGCAGCCGTGTACCAGAGGAAGATGTCATTGGTTTCGTTGAGAGTCAGAATCCCGGACTGAGCAGCACCATTTGCAAAGTCATCAAGTGCCATCGTAGGGATGCGTATCAAGTACAGAGCCTTCCCAAGGACCTTGCGCTTGTTCTCTATGGTAGCCGTTAGCTCTTGTCGCTGACACTCCACTTCAGCCCAGTTCAGAGCTGCTTCGAAAACAACAATTTCTTTGGCATTCAGAGTCTCCCTTCGGAGAATGCTTTCAAGTGTCTGAAAATCAATGTCACAGAACCCCTCAGACTTCAAAGCTAGCTCAGCTTGGGCATCAATCACTTCCCAACAGCGTTGGGTCAGGTCAGGTTCCTCAAATAAGCAGCTCTGGGAAAGCAGTACACACGCATTCTTCGCGCTTAGACTTGTCTCTAGAAAGTTGACGCAGGCGCGGGCAAGATGAGGGACAATATACTTCTTGGCAGCATAAAGCGTGGCCAGGACAGTATCCGCTGCCAAGTCAATTTCATCACAATATATGTATCTGGAATAAAACACATGCATGAAACACTGCCACTTAATGCACAAACAGAATTTGTCAACATCTAAAATTATAAACAAAGATTTAAATGGCTCCACATTAGAACTAAGCAGTGCTTTGAGGGGACACTGATTAACTAGAAAGAAAGCGCAACCTAAATTCATCACTCATTTAGGACCATGGAAGAGAATAGCCTTAAATTCAAGGTATATAAAACTTACATTTGGGGTTCTTGCTATATAGACAATGTTTATGTTTACACTATGGCCCCTGCAGTTTTGTTTTGCTTCTGTAGAACTTTGGCTAAAGAGAGGCTATCCACCCCAGGCAGTATCTCCTCCTCAAGGGCTACCTTACTTGGCTAACACACCAGTCTGGAATATGTGTTACAGAGTACTTGGACTTGAAGTCCCATGATGGTGAATGCTGATTTACTGAGTTGTACATATAAACACAGGAAAAAACCTCANGGGGGGGCGGGTTGGGAAGGGGAGGAGAGGTTTTTTTCTTTTTTTAACAGGGTGATGAACCATCTAGGGAAAGGCACAGAATTCCAATTACTAATGCTTACAGCAACCTAGCACCACTCTCACAGTGTTTTCTCCCAGTATCATTGCATAAGGAAAAAAAAAAAAGGTTTACTGCTATGCTAGTGAGGTAGAAGAGATGAAGGTGAAATTCTATTTATGTGACTAAACTACTGGGATTCATTGCTCAGGGAAATGAAGCATTGTACAGTTTGTTCTTTTTAATATCTCATGCTTCAGGGCCCCATTTGCAGCTGGTGAATGCAATGTGCTAAAACCATGCCAAATGCAATTTTACTCTTCACAGGGATAAGTAAGCCTTGATGGTTATGGTTGATAAAAGTGTCTTACTACAGTAAAGCTAAAGTTGTATGCAAACCTGTATTAACTGAAATTTTCTAGTTAGTATGTTTCCTAACACAATGGCTTTTTTTTCAGAACAGATGTGCTTACAAAGTAGAATTAGTGTCTATGCTGATCTGATTGTAGTTGTAAATATCTTTTATATTATATCTTTTATTTGTAATTTTGCAGATAGAGGGTATTATCCTCCAAGCCACAAGCACTTGGTTTCAGCTGGGCTATTTGTAACACACATCTATATCTCACTTGTTACAGGCCTAACTTCTTTATTGTCCAAAGTTTTTTCAATGTATCAATGTCTTTTTACTATTCTCCTCATATCTCTCCAAATCTTTCCTCCTTTTTATTACTTCTCTTTGCCTCCTAGTACAGCAGAGAGGAGGTCTGTTTTAAATTGAAATACTACAAAAGTTGCTAGTTTAATATTCATGAAAGTGAAAAACTAATACCACTGATTTACAACAAACAGCACAGTTCAGCTGTCAGCAATATTCCACACTTCTCACTCTGCCAATGCACCTCAACTCTAGCCTGTAATTACTGATAGTCCAGTTTCATCCTCTTCTTAAACACAGGAGTCTTCTAGGCCACAGGCTTTGATGGTTTAGAGACACATTCATCCTGGGATAAGATTAGAACATGATTCTAACTTGAACAATCAAGATTAAATATAATACATTAAAGACAGCCAAAGCCATTTTACTGGGAGGACTTGTATCCACCAGTCAAGGTTATTTCCTACATTACATCTGGCAATACCTTGTCTTATGTTTGTTGTCAGAATACCCACTATACATTAAAAGACAACAAACATTATGTTGTAAGAACTCACTGTCCAGGAAAAAAAAACCAACCACCACCCAACCAAAAATTCCTATAAAAACCCACTCCCAAAGAAAACCCAGCAAAACCCAACTCAACATATTTTCTGACAAAGATTATGCTGCATTCCTCTGACTGCAGAAATGATAGATATGAAGGCAGCTGCTTTGGGACAGGTTAAAAAGACTTTGCCTTCTGTAGCAACAGTATCAAGAGCCTTCTGCCATACACTGCTCACAGCAGTTGCAAGCACACTCATGGATAGAAGGGTGCAGGGAACTGTGGCTCTCCCCAAGCTCCACCCAGTGCAGCACATGCACTGGATCCTGCAGTGAGGGGAATGCTGCACTGCTGAGTAAAATCCCTTTCCCTTCCCTGCAACATTAGGGCTGCAGACACCCCTGCCGTCCGCAGACGGAGTGTTCTGCAGATTCAGGCACCCTGCATCAATGGAAGTTAGCAATGGCAAGGTTAGCTCAACATCAAAGACCACAAACTTGTTGTGGTTTTGTGGTTTCTTAAATAAAAGCTGAGAAAGTGAAGAATTCCCTGGTTCTGGCTGTACTCTCAAAGATAGCTTCCTAAATTGCCATGGGCTAAATAATATGCCCAGACCTAGATGTCAGTATTGATACACTTTTCTAGGTTTGCTCTCTGAACTCATTTCTTAATGACAAATTCAGAAAGCACTCAATTTCTATATGGCAAATCCTTTTCAGACACTGCAATAGATTCAGTGGATTGTGCAAAGCACAAATCCAAGATACTTGGATTCCCTTGGTCCCACTCCCTATTCAAAAAGGGAGTGGGACCAAGGGAATCCAAGTATCTTGGATTTGTGCTTTGCACAATTCTGCATGAAAGTTAAGCACAAATTTGAGATCTGCAGAAGACACTAACAAAACCAGAAAGGCCCAATGCAGGGACCCATAATGCACCTAATTACATAACATCATATCCTAACTTTATATTCCAGGTCTACAGAACATCTATGTGACTTCAGATTTTTTTCTTTTTTTTTTTTCTTTTTCAGGTATTGATATTGCACAGAACATTTCTGATGTTCATGACAACCTATTAAATCTATGCGATGAACTATGTGCAACTTTGATTGTTCATTTATAGTGCCACCGAAACAGAAAAGAAGAAAGAAAACAGGAAACCATTCTGCAATCACAAGTTAGTCAAAAGAATCTACAAAACACAATGAATTGTTAGCTAGTGAGTACACCATTACATGCAAGAAAAATCTGCAGCATATTAGAAGGATGACTATTAGATACTAATATAGGTTTTTATCAGAAAGCAGCAGTAGTTAATGAAGCTGAAGGAAAAAACCCTCAAATCCATAGCATTTCTGTGATAGGATATTTCTCTTTAATAACCAGTTTATAGATACATTCAAGGACAAGTCAGCAGGGAAGCTGCTTCATTATGCTCATTTAGGAAAAGATAGCATTTTTAATGCAGTTTGCAAGAAGAAAAACAATCATCATGTAAGCTGACTGGTTTTCTCCCATTAGAATAGAAAACCCTATTCATGTAAACAGCCTTTTTATCACTTTAAGTGCATCAGTATGATAGATGAGGAAAATTTTAATTTCAGAAGCTATATTCAATAACTTAGGGTCGTTTTTCTAAGACAACACCTGCACAGAACAAGTTTATAAAAAAGCTGCAACGATGTCAATATACAAACCAAGCAATTCTAGGGTTTGGGTTTTGGTGAGGTTTTCTGTGTGTATATGTGCTTTGAACTTTTCACTATTCTTACAAAGTAGAATGTTTCGGGCTTTGGTTTGTTTGGTTTTTTTTTTGTGTTACAGCTGAAAATTCTTTTTAGTAACTCTATTCCTTCATTTAACATGTGTAGTGACAAAACAGATCAATAGGCATTACAGTATACAATGTGCCCAAAGATCCCCTGTCAATGTCATTATTTATAACTGACTACATTATTCTAATATATGCATGCCTGGAACTAAAAGGGGAGAGGAAAATGAGGTAAAAATTTAAATTACCCAAAACACAAAAAGGAGAATGTTTTAAGCAAATGCTTTCTGTTTATACACAGGTGTAATACTTTAACTATGACATTACCAGTGCATGTATACATAATAAAGGAAAACACATCCAGCAGATGAATGATGCTTACTTCAGCATTGCAAGGAAAGCAGCAGGCTCAACATCTGGTATACGGATTTCATCTTTGTCCTCAGCAAGCTCTCCGTAAAACATCGCATGGAATACTGAGCTCCCAACAGCCAGGACATACTGTTGAGAAAGGGAAATCTTATTTCATGCTTCAAACTGAGAGCACTGCCAACAAAAACAATGTGGCAGAGCCACTGAGCACACTGGGCTTCGCTGACAGACTACAGACACACTTTCGTAAGAAATGAAATTGAAGTTAAGAATAGAATTGTACATTTTACCTCCATTTTACTCTTGTGGGTATATGCATTAGCTACTGGAAAACGCTCATATGGACTACAGAAGTTAACTATTTATAGAAAATCTCCAGAGTAATATTAATCAGCAGCACAGAGCAGTATTCCTAACTTCACAATGACCGCCTTGGCACAAGTATATTGTTTAACTGAAAACAAAGAAAAACAAGGGACAGACTAGTCTGATGCATGTAGCCCTTTAAAATATAGAATGATGCCTGTCCCAGAAGAGCCAAGTATCCCACGCAATGTCCTGGCGTAACTGTGGGAGCTCTCTCTGGCTATCCCCGCCCGAGCTGATAATGCAGCTGTTGCTTACTTTGTGTCCTGGCAGCCGCTGTGTCCCACCTGGTGGCCCGACCACAAAATGAACATCTGCCATCAAGTCATTGTTGAACATCACTGCATTTCTATAAACAGAGGCAGTGTGTTAATTTATGGCACACTGTAACACTGTGCTAACCCCAGACCAAAGAAGCTACATTTAACAACTGTAAACTGCAGTTTAAAGAGAAGCAGCTCATACTTTGATTTAAGCTACTTTACACATCATTGCACAAACACAGCAAAGAAAACAGTAAGATGAGATGGCTGTGCAATGAAGAAACCAGCCCACAATCCAAACCACCCCAAACTTATGAGAACTTCTAAAAAAGTAGAAATCAAAGTCAAGCGCACGTATCACTGAAAATTCACACTAAGGTCTGAAAGCAAATCTTTATGGGCATGCTGCAGCTTTCAGCAACATTTTTATTTACTTAAGACTAACAGCTGTACTGTCTAGAAGACACTAAAATATTTTCCATTACCACAATACTTGTCTCACACACACAAGGGAAAAAAAAAAGACAGAGAACTGTGTTTACTTCAGCAAATAAATGAGTAACTGAACACATGCATTGCAAATGTTTTGATACTTTTCATCACTCCATTCAAACAGCAAAAATTAACTGCTCTGACCTTACCTCTCTCTGATGGTTGGATAAAGTCCTTGCCAATTAGGTGCAGGAATAGTGTTGTTGTTATTGAGATTTTGCTGATGGTACTGCTGGACAGCAGTTGTATTAGTGTTGGCTGGTTTCTTTCGGGGAAAAATATCAGCAGCCATCTTCTTCTTCTTTTTGGTCTTCAAGGTAATGATTTCATAGCAAACTGGAGGCAATTTGCTGCTGCTACTGCTGCTGCTACTTCCCTTCTTAGAGCTCTTCTTGGACCTGTTCTTGACCGTCTCTGGAAGCATCAAGAAGAAGGTGAGACATTTCATGTTCTTCTCTTTCTCATCTACCATGAGTATACTTGTCTGTAAAGCTAGATAGCCTAACTAGCCAGGAACATTAAGAAATGCACGTGGAAGCTGTTAAACAGAGATCAGCAGAGCTGGGAGTTTGCTTCTTTTCCAGCAAGACAAGGTGACCTTTCCAGTACACCGAGTAGGAAACTGGCTTTAAGTTTGATCCAGTACTTGAATCGTTAAATACATCCCCATCATTCCTGACAGTTTTATTTCTTTCCGGATCTCCTGATCAGAAATTGCATGAAAGTGCTACACCCTGCCAGGAGGGTACCCAAGCGGCTGCAGCACCAGCTTTCTGAAGGGGGCTAGCAAGACACCCGGTAGCGCTGCGAGCCTGCTCGACGAGACCAACTTGTGCGTTGAACGGATCGGAACGGAGTAGGTATTGCAGCCCTGCAGATGGAGTGAGGCAGCGTTGGGAGCCAATAGCTGAAGTCACCGATAACGATTGGACCCAGCCGCACAGTGACACCTATTGTAACGTACGCCGCTCTGACATTAAAGCGACAGCAGTTGCACTCCTCGGTTAGTAGGGAGCCCTGAGCAGTAAAGTAATAAATGGCATGCACAGTTGCGTAAGTGCATGCGTGACTGCACGGATCTCTGCGCGTTTTACTTCTCCTTGACGCCGCGTGAATTTTCACAGGGGAAGCAATAAAAAGTTGAAATCAGATAGAAAGACATATCTGAGTCTAAATATTTCCATGGGAGCAATTTCCACATGCAGTCGGTATTAACATCCTACATCTCTAGTATTCCCACAAATCCCTACCATAACAGTTGTTCAGCAGAAGCACATTACAGCTATCAGAGTCAAATTAAAGCAATCAACTAGCAGGAGCAAAGACAGCGATGCAGTTAAACAATCCCTTTCAGCGCTGCTTCTACTCCAGTGTAACATGAATAGAGATGAGGTCACAGCTTTAGCTTTAACTCCTTGTTTCCAGATAACATAAAAGCCTTTGACAGGGGTCCCAAATCGCTAAGCAGTGCTAATTAAGCCAGCTTCCACCATACATGGCTGCACCACATCGGAAGAAAACTTCTAGATGTGCAATCAGATTAAGGTGGACTACAGTGAATGTGTTTATTTAATATTTCAAAGCATTACATGAAAAAGTCAAAATGATTCAGAGTCTCGGGCAGAAATGACTCCTTGAGATGAAAACATGCTCTGATTGATTTTATTTGCAAATACTTTCTGAAAATAAACGGGATATAAGTGGTACCAGCCAAATCATTTAAATAAGAAATACAACAAATTTGATGTCATTAGTTTACCTAGATCTTAAATTTAGCTCAGATTTCCTTAACGGTAGGTCAAGTGTATTAAAACACCCCAACCAAACAAGCAAGTATAGCCACTTAAAAACAAAGCAGGGAAATAAAAATATTATGTATTAGATGTCAACATTTCAATCCTTTAACATATTGTAGGGGATAATTAAAAGACTAATTCATAATTATTTTCAAGCTTTAAAGAAAAATCCTCTTTGCTTTCAAAGCAAGTTTAGCCACTTTTAGCCTTAATTAATTTTGCTGGACAAGAGCACAACAGGGAAAAAAACCTGATCAAAGGTTGGTGGGGAAATGGCTGATCTCACTGAAATCCCTGACAGAAATCTGCCAGTGACTTAAATCAAAGCACATAAATGTTACTCAGGCTGTTTACTGAAACACCATCACAAATGCTTGAATCACAGCTGTGCCTCTGTAACACACATTCTCAGGATGCCTTTAAACCTGAGACTGTGCAGGTATTTCAAAGATAACTGGGTCTCCTTGGGAGATGCTCCCTATTAAGCGCTAACTAAACGCCCTGGCAGTTGGCCATCTAGAGACTCTGCTGCAGTGTTTTGAGATGATAACCATTTCCAGACACACATCTGTCCCCTCCTGCCTGAAGTCACTGCTCATGGAAGGGGGAAACAGGATACACGTCCACGCCTCAACTACAGCATTTCACAACCCAACATCTTTATGTAAAATCACCTCCACCAGTAATATAAGAGAAGCTGGTAGATTATGCCTGATGTGGCTGAAAAATTAGTATGCTCCTAAAGACACTGAAGCAAGTTATGTAATTTCCAAAGAAATGTTTTCTAGCAAACTTTTCTTCTCCCCACTCTCCCCGTTCTCCTTTTTTGTTTGCAACATTTTGATCTGGAAGGGAAAGTAACACCCTGAGTCCTACTGAACTGCAGAAAGGTAAAAGAAGGGGTAAAGGAAAAGAAACTCATCCCACAGATGGCATGTTTACAACTGCTCACAGCTGAAAGTTTAGACCAGAGGCATAGCAGGCATTTTCAGCACAAACTTGAGTTTGTTGGGACTAGATAAGGTTTTTCTCCCCCGTTATGTAAATTTCCAGCCTTTATAGTTACAAGAATAACTTCTTTTGCAACTGCACAGGAAGGACGTTTCAGAAGGAAGATGTTTTAAAAAAACCCTTAGTAAAACAGTAAAATCATGCCCTCTCCAGAACATCTGGTTCTCACCACTGCAGCTGGAGAAGGTGGAAGATAGCAGGGGTTAGGAGATTCATATGGGAGATTTGATTTTCAATCCATAATCCATTTTACAGACTAACAAAGTACATAAAACTCAAGGTCCTCAGACATTTCTTCAGATCACGTGGCCAATACAAATCCAAAGATTATACATACACCAGATAACATCACTGAGAAGCTACAGAGGGAAACTACAATGACAGACTGACTGTTCAAAAGTCTGGGAAAGGCAGACTGAAAACACGAACCAGCCGTAGTACGCCATACCTCTGACTTCTGTAAAACACAATGCATGTACAGCATGTGGTACCAGGAAGAGAGGGAGAAGCTGCACCTGAATTAATCTCTGCCTGAATCCAGAAGTCAGACAGACCCCCAGAAGACAAGATGAGAGGATAAAAATACATCCCAGTAAATAAAAAGCCTAATTGTCATATTCCTCAGCCACCCACCAAAATCTGGTCTGCTCTAACTGGAAACCGGTGTGGATTCCACAACTCCAAAAGTTTCTATGAAAAACTACAAACCTATCACAGGCTCTATACCACCTTCCACTACACTTCTTCAACTCAGAAATTAAGTGTCCTAAACTTACATTAGGACACAGGGAAAAAGATAAAAAAACCCAAGCCAAACCAAAGTTCCAAACAAAAACAAATCCAAAGAGCTGCACTCGCTATTCTTTCCATGTTGGCAGCAACTTCTATTTTTCTACAACATAGTTTCTTCTTCTACTTTATGCATACTGTTAATTAATTTACAAATCAATGTTAGCAGTCAGTAAAAGGAACCTATGAACCCTGTTGAAAGACAACTCAAAATTCCAAGTTCAAATCAGTCTGTCTCAGACAAGAGGATCAAGGAAATTGACCTTCTTTCATCCAAAGATCTATCAGTTTCTGAAAGCTTATTACTATGTGTTCCTAATCTTATTCAGCAATTCTTTTTTATTCATTAATTATACATTATCAGAACCAAATTTGACATATAAAACTTTAAAAAACCAGAAATATAGTTTTTCAAAGACATATAAATCTTCATTTCACAAGAAAAGTAGTCAAAACAGAAATATTTTATCTTAAAGGGTGTAGGAAATTCCACGCTTAAATCTTAATTAACACTGACCTAATGACATTCCAAAATGTTTAATTCTTCACCTCTGACAAAGGACTATATTCCAATGCTATGATACATCAAGTTATATGCCTCTTTTCAAACTATTAGGAGCAATTTACAAGCCCTTGGAAATCAGCTCCCAACTAAATACTGCGAACAACTGAAACATCAATTTTGCTATTCAAACGTACCTACAATCCCAGTTCCAGGATTACATTATAGCACAAATCTTGGTACAACTTTTAACAGCATGATAACTACTATAATTACACCTGTCTAAAGGTAACTTCTGATAGAGAAATCATTTAATTTCCAAGGTTGATGGGTGCACTCTTCCTTATATTACATCAGTCTCTCCTTCCACAATAGCCAGTGTACACCCAAGGGTCATGGTTCTGCCCCATCCAGCAGCTAAGCACCACCCAGCTGCTCACTCACTCCCACCCCCTGCCACAGCAGGGAGTAGGACAGAACTGGCAGAGCAGAAGTGAGAAAACTCATGGGTTGAGATAACAACAGTTTAATAGGTAAAGCAAAAATGTCTATTTTGGGTTTCCTTCTAATAACTTCTTGTTTTCTCTGTCTCTCACAGGTCCATTCTTCATGTAACAACACAAACCAGATAATTCCATTAAAAAAAAATAAAAATCATCAAATTTGCAAATTGTCTGCTACAACCAGATCATGAATACAGGAATGGATTCCAAGTAACCAACAAGAAAATGCATATACCTCTTTCTTGTAAAGTTGCCAAGTCTCTCCCTTGGCAGTTATTATGCCTATGCATTATTAACATTCTTTGTTTAAATTCTGGATTCCCCCTTAAAAAGAAACAAATTTCAGTTGATGCAACTTGATTAACCCAAGTAAATACACAAAGTTACTGTTTAACAACTCTAACTGTACACTACTAATTTTCACTGAATTCAACTTGACTTTAGGAACTCAGAAATGGAATGTACAAGTTAAAGAAAAACAACAAAAAACCCCTCCAAAACACAACACAAAAAACAAACCCAAACAAAAAACTCAACAAACCCCACGGCTGAGGAGTCTGGTTCTGTTTACCTATCTATGAATTATTTAGTCACCTGGAAGAATCCTTCCTATCCTTCTGTTTGGAAAAAACACTCGTCAGGAAAGAGGGCTGATAGCTTTAGTCTTCATTTCTCCAAGTAAAAAATGCATTACTGTTGACAGCATCTCCCAACCTCCAAATTTTCTGATTGCTAATACTGTAAGTAACCAACACAGCATCCACTTTTGTCTGTTGCATGAAAAGGTTGCCCTAAAGTCTTAGTCCTTAAGGTCTTATATGACCCTCATTTTATGTAAGAATAACATATAGCCTTGTGTTCACTTGCTAATAAACATCCACCTTCCTTCTGGGTGGATTTCTATTGGCTTACCATGATCCTGTTCCTACACCACTGCAACATCTTCTGCTGTCATTTTTTTCCTGTTACTTTCTTGTTTAGCTCCTCAAGTTCACAATTTAAGCCCAGTGAGAGGGTTGATAACTTTGTATTTATGGCTCAAACACAACATAACACGTAAGGCTTCTCTACATAGTTGAGTTTTGGATCTAAATTTAAAAGTTTTGTTCTCAGCTAGGTATAAATAAATATAGCTTGTGTATCAAAGCAAGAAAGAAAAAAAATATTTAAATGTCTTGTATTTTCATTATTATTTAAATGCCATGCATCCTGCACAGATGACAGTCCATACAAACCACAAATGTATAAAGACAGGCTTATGTTTAAACAACCTATAGTGAACAACATATTCAAACCTGTAACAGTGAATTATCACACAAACATTCTCTACTGCACACATGAACAGAAACACCACCTGACACACGTAGATGTGGTGCTTAAGGACGTGGTTTAGTGGTGGACTTGGAAGTGCTAGGTTTATGGTTAGACTCAATCTTAAAAGTCTTTTTCAACCTAACAATTCTTTGAATTGTATGATTTTACAAGCCTGCAGAGACATATTCCCCAAGGTCATAGCTTGGGAACTGCAGGTAGAAAATATACCAGAGCAGAATTTTCAATCTATTTGGTAAACATTAATTTTCTTCTTGATAGGTCAAAGTAAAACCAAGAATTATAAATTAACTCAGAGATGAGAAAATCTGCAGCTACAATACGAGAACTTCAGTTCAAGGCTGTAAGTGATGAACTGTTTTTCTACTAATTTAAAAGTGACAAATTGCACATTTCTCTCCCATTAACACTACTTTAGCTTGTCCATTTAATTTCATATTAAATTTTTCTGTTGACAATCTGTAGGGTTAAAAAATAAGTTCATTCTTAGACGCTGCCATTTTTTTGGGTATTATTTCCAAACATGATATTGCAAACCTGAAAGCATTCAACCCTTTTTCCAAGACAGAGGTCAACTTTAATTCTACTCTGCCTCTTACCAAAACGGACTTACAAAGGAAAGATCAGATAGCTCAGGAAATTGGTAATGAGATACAGTGGTTTTCATCTCTAGGTCACTAATTCTAAATTGACCGAGGTCAACAGTAATCAAAAGTCATTAGCATTTAATGATCGTGCAGTGCCCTGTGAGAAAGAAGCTAGTGATCTTGGTGCACTTCAGAAAAAAACACCACTACAATTAGAACTCACATGCTGACTATTTCTAGGGAGAGATCAGGATCAGATGACTAGAGACAGAACCTCCTATCTTACAGACACATCGTACTGTGCAGATGAACCTTCATTATAATTTTAACTTGGCTTGAAAACTATTATTTTTAAAGTGAAGAGTTAATACAAACTCTGGTAAAAGGCAGGTTGGAGGGTGATTGGCCTTAATCCTTTACATCAGCATCAGACATTTCCCAAATGTCTTTGTCCCCCTACACACAGTAAGTCTGCAAAACACAAATGCTTACTCAGATAATGAGAAGACAACTTCTCAGCAAGTCCTCGCTTGTGACAACTGGCAGTGCTAGGAAGAGTAACTACACCATGAGTACCTACAATGGACTGTGCTACAGCTGATAACACTAGCATATCATTCAGGACTACATTTTTCTTGTCTAGATAACCGACATTTAACATGTCAAACTGTAATTCTGAAGAATCCTGGGGAAGAAGGGGAGAGGCTATTTTTACAATCCATGCCATACCTGTTCTGTGGTCTGCAACTTTCAGTCTCCTGGGACTATGATGCTGCCATCACCTTCCAACAAGGTTTAGAAAAACAGAGGGGACTTTTGGAAAGCTTGGCTAGATGCTGCATGTAAATGTCACTCTGTCATGGAAACACTATATCATGCCAATCTGTAGTTTCACATCCAGTGAAATTCATGGAACATGTGGCTTAAAAACTCAAAGCAGATCAGCAACTCGGCACACTTGTGTTAACACCAGAACACACCCAGAACCATTCAGCATTTTAAATCGGGAAAAAAATGGTAGAGTTTCATGTTTTTACCACATGTTTCAATGACAAAAGAGGAAGATAGTCCCAGCTAGTCAAAGAGAAACGGGTCAGTCCACTGGCAAACCAAGCATTTGTAAGAAATGTGCTCTCAAACAAGGTGGCTCTTGCTTCTCAAAAGTGAGAATCAAAACCCATGAGTAACAACTCTCACTGTGTTTTCACAATCATTTAATAATTGAAATTTTTAGATAAATTTAGAGACTGATTGGATCCTGCTCCAAGTTAGCAGCAAAGAGTTCAAGGAATGGAACCAAACTGCACTGCACTGGATTAATCTTCCATTGCCAGATGTAGGAAGCCGTGGATCTCATTACTTGCCCTTAACTTTGTTTCCAGACTTTGTACATGTTTAAGTGTTTAACATGTGTTAACATGTTTAAGTGTACATGTTTACTACCCACACAGTATTCATTTGAGCTACACTCCTAGACAGAAACTGAGCAAGCCCTCTAGTAGGTCAAAAATGCTGCATGTTGACTTCTCCAAAGGAAAGTAAAATCCTGCAGCAAAGGGACAGTATGGGACATTGCACACATTTCTACTGTAAATAATACACAACTAGCTTCAGCTCCTCCCCAGTGCTTGAGATGGCTTGCACTTTCTTCCCCCACTAAGTAGGAAAGGTGACTCACGGTTAAGTAGCATGTGGCACATTATGGATTAGATTTTAAAGGGACTTTGTTCCACCAACTACTGAAAGTCTATGTATAAAACTATAAAACTAACACCGATCAGGCACAAGAAAACATGCTACCTGTCTGAAGTGTTGATTTCTTTTCACACCCTCAGAAAACCCTTGCAACCAAGCACACTTTGAGCAAATAGGGAGGCAGTCAAGCTGTAAACCCAGAGAATGTATTTCTGAAGAAAATGACTCCTTTAAATTGCTTTGGATGTGAAGAGGAAAAACTGCAGCTAGGGTGGATACAGAGTGTAACCTGGCACATTTAATATCCTGTCACTGGAAGATGTTACCACCAAGTCATTCAGCCCTGTACTGAAGCGGTGCATGATCACCTAGTGAAATATTTATTCAGGTTATTGTGTAACATCAGGATACAGGTAAGGGCTGGACAAGGTCTCAAGATGCCTTCCAAATCAGTCTTCTGCAACTCTACACCCCACATACCCAGGACGGCCAGCAAGACAGTCAGAAATCACCAGTGTTTTAAAATACAAACACCTTCCAGATGTTGGACTTGCTTGCTTTTCTTTTACATGTAAAATAACAGACAAGCCAGGCCTGGAGAATGGCAAGTATGCAAATTTGAATGACGTGATCTTATATATAAGCTTCATTCCCCTGAGTTTTCATGCATGTAATGTAGTTTTGTACATAAGGCAAGGGTTTGGAATTCAACTTTATGGAAGAAAAGAGAAGACAACCTCCACCATGCAAATCTTTTAATCTTTTCCTTCCAAGACTCCTATCTCTTACTTCCTTCTTTTGTCTTACCTATCAGCTCTTTGAGATATAAACTGTTGCTTATCAATTATTTATATAGTGCCTCACAAAAAAGAGCTTCCATGCCAGCTGAGGTATCTATCTGAATATTTGCTTGCATAAAACGAAATTAATAACCTCCAAGGTTTGTGGAATTAGTAGAGACAATTCAAGATAGTTCTCCAGTGATAATGAGAGAAAGCTAATGCTGGGCATGAACATTCTGTTACGGAACTAGTGTCATTTGCACAAGTTCACACAACAGATGAAGACCTAAAATTTCTTCTGACAACATAACGCACAGCCTATCATCATCAGACCTCTGTTTTAATTGAGCCTACCCTAGCTCTTATGCTTTCAGCATAACAACTGCTTGGCAACCTCAGAAAAAATATTTGTTCACAAGCTCTAACAAGCAAGTGTCCAAATAAAAAGTTACACTTGCAACCCACAACTCTTTTTCTCAGTCTTAAAGGACAAGTTAAAGGAAGGAATTCCATATGGCTTCTGCAGAGCCCAGGATCACTGGAGGGGAAATACAAGGAAAGTTATTGTGTGGTTAGTGCAGTGTACTTACTGAGGGGAACTTAGGGAGGAGAGAGGAAAAAAAAAAAAAAAAAGACAAAAAAAAGACAACCGCACTCTACATTCAACTTATGCAATCCTACATAATTTATTTCAAACAATGAGAGTCCTAAGATTTGATCTGCAAAGTTAAATTACCCAATGAAGCCAATACAATGTGCTATAACATACATCTACTTTCCATAGGAAATGGTGAGAGCAATTATTTCCTACCAAAATAAGTTATTTTAAGCTCAATTCTAAAGTAACAGTTAAAGTAACATCAAATATCGTATTTTATACCTATAACCCAACATCACCTCTCTCTACAAAAAAACCCCAAAGCTGCTCAGGACACAGTTTGAAGTTTGATATGCAGACTACTTGCTGAAAACAAAGTATAGTGAAGACTAAATGCAGAAAATCTGCACCAGCACCTTTCAGATTAAGACACAGCCAGCCTTTGTTGTTTTAATTAGTTATGTTAAGTGATCATCATTTTAGGAACACTTAAGTACCATAACTTCAGTTCAAACTTTTTCTTACTTCAAGTGAGAACAACCCACTACTCCCTCCTATTTTTAAACGCACCCCAGTGCGAGAAACCCTGTGGGCAAATTAGTTTATAAACTTTGCCCGAGGGTCACCATAGATCGACTTACTTTTTTCCTATTGTTTCAAGAAAGTTGGAAAGGTCTGGGCTCTTCACTGAACCAACTCGGTCTCCAGACACAAGTACATAGGAAAGTTTGGCCGAAGTGAGGAGGAGGCGGCAGTGTTTAGCCAAATCAGGTGCAATTACTAAGCGTTCCTCTAGGAAATTATTCAATTAATACTTCAGACGTTTTTTCTTTAAGAGAAGCATTACTGTAAGCAGAACTCCTTTCCCCCCAACAACAACGTTTAGGCTCACAGAGCCGCAAGGAGAAGTGCGGGCCCACCCCCAGCCCCGCGCGGAGCCCCCAGCCCGGTGGCCGGGCACGCTGGCACTGCCAGGGCCCAAGCCCGGCGCTCCCCGCGCTCTGCCGTTCCATCACCATCCACCCGACTATGGAGGCGGTTCATCGCCGCCGCTTTACTCCCGGTACCACGACGGAGCCAACCCGCTCCTGCACAAAAGGCAGCTGCATACAGTCAGCGGGGAAGGGGGTGGGTAAGGAAAGTAAGCATGAAGCCTCTCGAAACGGCTGCGGGCGCAAATAACGACTCTGACCGGGCAAAGACCGGTTTCCAAGCGGCTCTTTGTGCCGGGCGATCCGACCGCTTCACCGGCGCTCGGGGAACGGCCCCCCAAGCAAACTCCCCCGGCTGCCTCCTGCCAAGTTTCGCGGCGATGCCGGCGCTCAGGTGCGGCCGCTCCGCTCCGTCCCTCGTGGAGGCGTCCCCGCAGGGCAGCCAGGGAGCAGCGGCCGCCTTGCCCGCCCCGCAGCCGTGCGGTTCGGCCCGCTCGCCGAAGCAACTGGCGCCTACCGCCCCCCCTTTCACCCCGGTGCAGTGGCTGGCGGCAGCTCCACTCATCCGCCGCAGGACGCCCCCGGCGATGCGCGGGGCCCAGCGGGGCCGCCCCGGCCCCCCTCACCGCTCCCCGCGCCGCTGTCGCTTCTCCCCGCTTTCCCGCCTCAGGCGC